>JAGDQP010027487.1:4683-24952 GCA_022664845.1 Lepisma saccharinum
TATGAAGAATTGATTTATCCTATTTGCGGAATCAGTGGCGTATAGGAAATACCTGTAAAGGGGGACCGAGCCGCCGTAGCTCAGTGGTAGCAACGTTGGTGTAGCATTTGGGAGGTCGTTGGTTTGATCCCAGCGGCCGAACATCCTGGCTGAGGTTTTTCCAGGATTTTCTTCAGTCAAACAAGGCAAATGCGGGATGGTACTTGAACACAGACCCTGGCCGACGCCTTCCCGAATCCTTCCCCTTCCCTATCCCGGCCTTAGCCTTAGATACCTAAAGGCCATAAATAAAATGCAAAACATGTAAGGAGATCAACTTGAAAATCTCACAGGGAAACTTGGGTTAATTATTATTTAGATGGAAATATTACCAAATTCTAAACAATTTTCGTGGGAACAACATTTGCTCATCGTAGCTGTTTGGCAGCTACAGTTGATTCTAAAGTTCTGTATTAATAATTGTTTTTCTAAGGTGCGGAACTTTTGAATCAACTGTAGCTCCCAAACGGCTGCGATGAGCAAAATGTTGTTCCCACGAAAATTGTTTAGAATTCAGTAATGTTAACATCTAAATAATAATTGACCCAAGTTTTCATTTCACATTTTCAAGTTCACCCTCCTTACACGTATTTCCTATACGCCACTGATTCCGCAAATACGATAAATCAATTCTCCATATGAAATTGTATCACCAAATTTTTTGTTTCAGTGTTCTACACCCAGTAACTTTTGAGTTATTACCAATGGACGGCGTTGGTCACATAATACTGTTCCTTTAACACTGAGCTATTATAGCTCTCAAACTGTACAAAACATCGAAAAATATTTCTTTTACAAGTTGTTTTGTTTTCAATGAGTATTCCCAAAATGTTAAAAGTTACCCCAATTTCCATTTGAAATGTTCAAGTTGCCCCTATTACACGTATTTCCGATACGCCACTGATTCAGCAAATACGATAGTTGAATTCGCTATGTAGACTTTTATCATGATTTTTTTCTAGACCTTTCTACACCGCTGCATAACGGAATTGTCCTATGATGCCGGGTTTTTGAATCGTCCTGTATATATGTCGCCCCCCCCCCCCCAAGAATCCAAGAGATGCAAGTGCAGTAAACTTGATTTCGAGTAAATTGAGTTCAAAGTTGAACAGCTATAGTAATTGAACGAATTTGGCTCGAACAATTATGGTGCTTGTTTAGTTTCCTGTACTATTGTCTGATTATCTGATCAGAAACATGCGTGCTTTGCAAAGCAATATTGAATTTATAGTTAATTGATTTCTATAAATCGGCACTTATACCCCTTGGCATTTAAGCTAATGCATGGAAAGTTAATACAAAGTGGATACAAGTGCTTAGAAAACACGAGTCTGTAGACTATGGTTGTTTTCTCTTGTTTGTTTTCTGATTAATCGATACCTTCACATCTGTTATGTTAAAAACACAAGTCTACCTGTATTTGAAGTTTTATTCTTAATATTGTTATTATTATTTTATTATTGTTATGTTGCATGTAGTTATAGCTGATATTTGAATTGGATTATTATTGACCTCCTAAATGAGCTGGTGAGCTTCTAAGAATGGGACCTACAGTTTTTGGTAAAGTGAGTTCCAAATCAGTTCGTTTTGTGGACCCCACCGGGCGTTGAATCCGTGACCACACGTATTGTTAGCGGGTCTGAAGATCTCTCGATCACTTTGTTGGTATCCGTTGTTTCTTTTTGTGAGTACTTTCGGCCATAGACGCATGTTAAAGTCTGATCATTGGGGATCGAATTCCGGATGTTTCTGACTGACTGCTACCGAGTTAGTTTCATAAACATTTACACTTTCAGAATTTAACATTGAAGTATTCACCAAGTTTGCAGTCTTCCTACACCGCCAACTAAACTGCTTTGATTAATAAAATGCGCAACTAATCCAACAAAACTCTGGGTACAATAAGTCGAATTCTGGGCGAAAAATTAACACCCTACAGGACCTTGGCGAACTTTAAATGAAATATAGGGATTGTTTGACATACGAAAATACAAAAAAGCTTAAATCTCTTGAAGATTGCGAAGCAATTTATTAAACAAATAAACACACACAAAATTACTTCCACTTTGTCTTCAGAATCAAATAGTGCAAAAGGATCTCCAGCGACATATGCGTGTCTAATTCTACCGCGTCTCTCCTCACACAAACTGAGATCAATGGAAAAATGGAGAAGAATAAACGTGCCTGAAGAAACCTGCCGCTTAGGCAGAATACTAAAAACGGTGACAAAAGAGAGAGCAGATTTATCACTCGCTATGACGTAGCATAAAATGACAGTCATAATTTAAGCAGATGAATTAAAAATTCCATGGTTAAGAATATTTCTAAAAATATATCAGTGCTCCAACCTAAACCTAAAGAACAGCTTTACTAAGATTAAAGTAAAACCTCTTTATAGAAGACATAGTTGACATAAGCTATCCTGTCCTTAAGCTCTCCTAGCAAAAAAAACCTGATCATCTTCTGAACTAAACTAATAAAAGATGCCCAGAAAAGAGAATAAAAGAGAATGAACAAACGTTCATGTCACACTTATTCCCAAGAACTACAAATTAGAAAGAGAACATTACTATCAGTCACTACTGTGGATTATGCTACTGTTTAATTACACTCAGATATTATAAGTGCTTAGTTAACCATCATGAATTGAAGGCGAACGAAAACAAACTGAAGTCATTTTGTTTCAATGGAACTGGTGCGTACATAAGAGGAGTATAAAATACACGTAATCCAACCGACTATAATATTCGGGGGACAAATGAACAGTAGACTGCACAAGAAACCCACAAATACTAGACTTGAACCCTCTAGAAAATTATATAGGCTTCTTTGGGAATTATTAGCAAAACAGCACACAATAGATGGTGTACACCAATCTTCAAAACCTCGGAATCACACATACTAACATATATTTGCTGAATTGGCCTGATCCAAAGACGCCTAAAGGCCTTGAAATTAAAGAGTAAGAAAATGAAAAACGTATTAGCTGAAATAGAATAGTTTCTTTTCACCAAAAACCAGCTCAGCGCCCAAAGCTCTTACAAGTAACACTATTTCAAGTGGACACTCAGATCTAGAAGAGATATACAGTGAGTCGCAAAAGTCTATGTACACTTCCTAAAAGTGCAAGAACGAGACGATGAAACTATTTTGTCTTATGTATCATTAGAGAATGTATTATACAGAATGGTAGAAACAAATTTGACCAAAAGGATTGCACATTCGGCAATGCATTGTCGCCAAAATCGAAAAAAAAGGGCATCTCATAAAAGTCTACGTACAGCACGCTCCTTCACGATGCCCAGTCTGTTTCAGTCTCTTGTGTGTATAGTAGATCTGGAAAAGAACAGTATTGAGTTGCACAAGACTAGAGAGAGATCACGTACGCCTAGAAGAAAGTTTCCGTGGGCATCTGAAATTTGGTTATAAAATCACGAATTGAAGGAAAATCGCACCGTGAAAGTCCACAAACAGTGGGCAAAAGGAGTTCAACACTACTAACGATCATAAAGAATTTTTCTACTAATGGTTGTGTACTGAACAAACCTCGAACTGGCCGTCCGAATCGAGGTGTCCGAACAATTGTGCGGAAAGTGTAGCGTTATCCTCATACAGGTGCTCCAAAACTAGCGGAAAACATTGCGAAAAATACTAAGAAAACTGTACTTCCGTAAACAGTAAGGAGAGTTTTGTGATCGAACGGATTTAGAGGAAGAGTGTCAAGAAGAAAACATTTCATTTCTGAACAGAATAAGAAGAAGACACAAGATTTCGCAAAGCAGTACATCGGAAAAGATTTAGATTTTTTGGAAATGTGTTCTGTTCACGGATGAGAAGAAATTAACCTATTTCGTCCTGAAGGTAGAGGTAAAACATGGAGGAAGAGGAATGAGGCATTGAAATTCGCAAATGTAGTGTCAACAGTAAAACACGGCGGAGGCAGTGTAATGGTTTGGGGCGCTGTGGCGGCGGCTGGGGTAGGAAATCTAGTTTTCATTGATGATAAAATGGACTATGTGATGTATCGGGTCATATTGCGAAATACCTGAGAGCTTCAGAAGGACGTTTAGAGCTAGTAATTTAATGGATCTACCAGCAGGATAACGATCCAAAACATACAGCGCATCCTGTTAGGGAATGGATCCTGTATTATGTATACCAAAACCACTAAAACACCTCCCCAGTCGCCAGGCCTTAACCACATTGAACAAATTTAAGATAAGGTAGGACGGACAGCCCGATAATGTAGTAAGGAAACTAAGAAGGATCCTCTAAGAAAAGAGTGGGCTGAAATAACTCCATCCGTAAGGTATTTCCTACATTACCTAATTTTTGTTTAAGTATTGACTGACTTATTGTACTCTTAATTTTTCAATAAACTCACTTTTCTTTGATTTATCGACATTTTACGGGGTGCACCTAGACTTTTGTAACTCACTGTACATATTTAAAATCATCATAAAAACTGAGTTTGTGTGTAAAATATTAGGTGCCATTCGCCAGTGGCTTAAGAGAAATTGTCGGGAAAAGTTTTGAATTTCATTGTTTTTGTACGCTACTTATGAATATCTGGTGCTAGTTTACACTCAATGCCGCACACTACGCTGACAGACAGTCAAATGCTACTGATAGCTGCACTTCGCTATACTCATACTCACCAGAGACCCACGCTGGTACAAGTGTAGAATTGGCTAGAATCTGTATAATGGCACACGAATACTAACAAGCAAACATACTGATGGGGCAGTAAAATGTTATGATTTTTTCCCCTGCGTCATGATTATAATGTCAAAATAAGAGTGCGCATGCAAATTTTAGCAACCTGAGCGCAACTGGTTTGGGTTGGGAGATGATTGATGACCCAATAGTCAGATTCTTGTCTGTGGAGATATGAAAGTGGTGAAATGCCGTTATACTTTTAAATTATTGAAAGAAATGGAAATCAAGGGGGTGGTTTAATATGTCATTCTGGGCTAGAATTTTACGGGAAATGTGTTTCTAAAATCATCAGTTTTGCTACAAATGTAATATTGTGAGAGATAAGGATATGTGACGCTAGCATGAAGTAATGATGGAATAGCCTGTAAACACCTATTTTGCCTTGAAATAACGACGGGAATGAAACCCAAATGAGTACAAATCCATATCGATAGGGCACGATACTCAGGAACAATTTGTATGCATTTAGGTTCAATTTCGTCGTTATTTCGAGAAGAAATGGGTGTTTCCAGGCTATTGTATCATTACCCCATGCTAGCGTCATATACCCTTATCTCTTATAATATTATATTTACAGCAAAACTGACTTCAGAAACGTGTTTCCCGTAAAAATTCTAGCTCAGATTACACCACCCCCTTCTTATTTAAGAATATCAATCGAAATTCAATATGGCAAACTTCAAGATGACGACCATGAAGAATATACTATACCCTCCAGAATATTGTTCTTTCCACCCAGTACCGTTTACTATGTATTTGCTTTCAATTTCTTTCAGCAATTTAAAAGTATAATGGTATTTCAACACTTTTATATCACTCTCCACAGACAAGAATCTGAGTTAAGATAAAATGAATTGTATGGGCGGTAACAGCAAAGAATCTGAGTATTGTATCATTAATATCTCCGAAACCAATTGCGCTCGGGTTGCCAAAATTTGCATGCGCACATATTTTGACATTGTAATCATGACTCAGGGAAAAATCATAACTACTTTCTGCCCCATCAGTATGTTTGCTTGTTAGTATTCGTGTGCCATTATACGGATTCTAGCCAAGTCTACACTTGTACCAGCGTGGGTCTCTGCGTAGTATGAGTATAGCGACCTGCAGCTATCGGTCCCATTTGACTTTCTGCCACCGTAGTGCGCGGCATTGAGTGTAAACTAGCGCCAGATATTCATAAGTAGCGTACCAAAGATAATGATATTCAAAACTTTTCCCGACAATTTCTCATCAACCACTGGCGAATGGCACCTAATATTTTAAACACGAACTCAGATGTAGAAGAGATATTCATATTTAAAATCAGCAAAAATAGCTGGGTATCCACTTGAAATAATGTTACTTGTTAGCTTAAGTGTGTAGAGACCAAATTGGAGGAGAGAATTGCCCTAAAATGTTAACTACAAATGAGGGGAACGAAATTCTCATTCTATGATATATCTAAAAAGGATGGATGAATTGAGGTCCTCATATAGTCAACACAGTCCTTATGCCATTCCATAGGGCATAATCTTCACACACATGTATTGAGAAGGAAATGAAAGAACAAGTTAACGAAATACCAAAGAAATTTTTTGTCTATTAATATCAACATAATATTCGGCTTATGAGAAATACACGGACAAACGACATACTATGGAGTCCGAAACGTTGTGATTCGAAACATTTAAGGTAAAAATAAAACATACTCGCAAACCATAGCAGCTATAGCTACTTGGAGTTGAGATATAAAGTTCTCTCACCCAGAAAAGTTACACAAGTGGCTCCCACTGAACATACCAGATATCAGCCCAATTGTAGGAATCTGTGGCCCCTACAAACAAGTCAAAGGGAGTGCTCATTGAATTCCATAGGACTGGGATTCGATACCTAATGATCAGACTATAATAAATGCTTTATGGACTTCTTTCATTGGTGAAGAGGTACAGGTGCACTTATATCCCTTGTGCTTAAGGATTATCCCAACGTGAGTAAGAGGTTAAGTGAAAGACCCCCGCAGTACAGCACTGTATGGGAAATTTACTGATATCTCTTTACTTTTTAACAGACAGTCTCATTTTCAGACCTTCTATGCACTTAACTCATTTTCTTTTAATGTCACTTCTACCCCTTGGCTTCTAGGGTCCTTATATATACAGGGTGGAAAGAAAAGATGGTTATCAATTTTGGAAGTTGAATCCTGGCATCGAAACAAGAAAAAGTTCATATAAACGTGGGTCGAATTCCTCTACGGTTTCGAGATACAGTGTTTCCAACTTGGAGCCTAAAATCGACTCTTTGCAATGGTAAATACAATGAATCATCATCATATTCAGCCATTTTCTATCCACTGATGAAATATTTCTCCATAAATCTTAAAAGGGTACACTAAAATAAAATTTAGTTTTCGGACGTGATTTGTGTCAATACAGCGCATATTAGGTGTTAAAAAGAGATGCTGTCGTGTTGTCAGTGTTACGAACCTGGTATATTGTTTATTTTTAATGACATTACTGTCACATTCACTCTATCTTACTTTTGACGTATTCTGATATATTTTTGTCACTTAGAAAAGTTTTCAGATTTTCTGTTGTCATTATTAACTAAACGCTACGGGATAAATTTCACAGTATGGCTTCGTCTTTTGATCACCTTTGCAGTAACACATAGCGGAGAACAAACTTGACTAGTAGCCATTATGCATTGTGAATAACTCTAAAAAAGAGAAATAAGCCACTCTAAAAAAAACTCGCTCTTTCAAGTTTGAAGAATAAATTACACCCAAAAGAACGGAATTCCATCTAGAAAGATCACATTTTCCATCCAAATTGAGAGTATTTCGTTGAAAACCACTCTTTTTGATTGAAAATTTCGCTCTAAAAGAGTGGTCCCTCTTTCCGCTCTAACAAGTAAACCTATCGATGCTTCAAACTGGTTTTTCGACCAAACTTGGTGGAGGAGTAGGGTACATCAGGAAACCACCAGTAAGCACGATTAAAAGTGCTTTCGTCCATAAAGACGGGCGCAATGGCCAAAATTTTTATTCCAACGAATAGGTACTTATGGTGTGATCTAAGTCGGAAAACAAGTTTATTTGTAAAATGCTTGAAATAATGAAAAACAAATACACAGGAATGGGTACTGGGTTAATATACTATCTTTTAGAGGGTACGTTTGTCATGGCCGCCATTTTTAAGTCTGCCATCTTGAAACTTGCTCGATTTTTTAAAATGGGAAGGAGGTCATGAAGCATATCAATCTGAAACCTAATGAAAAAGTTATGAGCACTGGGTGGGTGGTCCTCAATGCTCAGTACTTGTGTATTAGGTCTTCATTTCTTGCACTGTTTCAAGAAGAAAATAGTATTTCCATACTTTTTAATCAACTGCGCATACTAATGTCAGACCTCATTATATACCTCAAAAATATATTTATGGCAAAACTGACTTCAAAATGTATTTCTGGTAAAATTATAGACCGGATTTATATGTTACATGACCTCCTTCCTATTTAAAAAATCGAGTAAGATTCAAGATGGCTGACTTAAAGATGGCGGTATGGCAAACGTAACCTCTAAAAGATAGTGCATTGACCCAGTATTCATTCACGTGTGTTTGGTTTCATTATTACAAGCATTTTACAAATAAACGTACGTTTTCCGACTTAAATCACACTATAAGTACTTATTCTTTTGAATCAAACTTTTGGCCACTGCGACCTTCTTTATTGACGAAAGCACATTTAATCATGCTTTCTGATGGTTTACTGATGTACCCAAGTTCTCTGCCAAGCTTGAAAGTCGAAAAAGCAGTTTAAACCATGGATAGGTTTACTTGTAAGAGATTGAATACTCCGCTCTTTCGATAGTGTGATAATATGTAGTAACATTTTGATAAATTTTCATAAGCTTATCTTGTTATTTATAAAGACGCAAGTTGGAAATTCTTTTTGGCCTAATTCGGAACAATGTACACTTAGATTCATAGAAAATGGCCAATAGGTAAACCATGGACGGTGAAGACCGACAAGTTGCACAATGTGGCAATAATGTACAAATATTTGATATAAAACATAAGTAAATGTTCACGTTGTGTTGTGTTGCTCCATGTTGTCAGATTGTGCAAAATTTCGGACTCAGAAAAGTTTGTCATCGGCCATTTTCTACGAATCTGCTTGTACTCAAATTCATTTCTCGTAATGTGAAGAACTTGATACTCATGACCAATAGGGAGTGTTTGTGAAGAGTGCTTATACTTGTTGTTCTTGAGAGGTTAATAAGCACATTTAAACACAACGCTTTAAATGGTGTTTCACATCCTTGTTCAAACCATCATTAATACAAGGATGACGTCACAGAAAGAAAGCAGTCAGTCTCTATATTTGAAAATAATCCGCTGCTTTGTATCAATGAACTATTTCAGAAAATCTTTTCTGCGCTTTTCAAATGTAAAGAAGGAAAATTTGTTCTATATATCTATGTTAAAGAAATAAACTGGAAATAATATACACACAAGGACTCAAATAGCACGCAGCTTAATATACTCGTTATCTTTCGTGAAGTAGAAACTGAAAAAAAAAACCTTTAAAGAGATCTTAGCTAATGTTGAAGCATATACTTAAAAATAGTTAAAATGGAGATGGAAACTTCAAATGGCTCACCAGAACGAAATATTAAAAATAATTTTTAAGATCCTGGTTCCAGTAAATTTAAGTTCAGTTCGTATTACGAAAAACTACATACTGTAGTGTAAAACTCAATACGTAGTACGAGTTATCAAACGGTTGTAACTCAGTTGGTGAAATTTTTTTAAAGATTTTTGCTGTCACATCAGGCAAATGCCGGGATGGTAGTTTTACCTTAGGCCCTGGCCCAATCTTTGCAGCATCTTTTCCCTACCCTATACCGACCTGAGACATAGATGCTTAAAGGTTATAAATACATTGAATTCAATTCAACTCACTATACATGTTGAAAAAGTTAACTGTATTTTAAAGTTTCTAGAACAAAGATTTGAAGATCAGTGAAATGTTAAATGATAAAAATTTATATTTGAAGACTAGAATATCCATTTTTGACTGGGCGCTCTATAACGTTTACTCTGCTTCTTAGGAAGGCAGGCAAACACTACGGAATAGACCGGCAAGTTAGCCTTCACATCCTTAGCTCCCATTATTTACTCTGACAAGCAAACATATTGACAGCTCGAGCGCAATTTATTTGGGAGATATCGATGATATAGGGCCTAAAAGTCAGATTGTTGTCTGTGGAGACTGATCAAAATGTGTTAAAAATAGCCTTATACAATTAAATTGCTGAAAGAAATGGAAAGCAAATACACAGTAATGGGTACTGGGTGGAAATTGCTACCTGTTATGGTGTATATTCGTCATGTCCACCATATTGATGTCCGTCATCTTGAATCTTCATTAATTTCCTTAAATGAGAAGAGGGTCGCATAATATGTCATTTTGGGTTAGAATTTTACGGGAAATACGTTTCTGAAGTCAGTTTTGTCTTAAATGTATTATTATGAGAGATAAGGGTATGTGACAGTTGTATGAGGTACTGATGCAATAACCCCAAAACATTAGTTTCGTTTTGAAATAACGAAGGAAATAAAACCCCAATGCATACAAATGGTCATTATGCACAGGGAGAATTTGTATGCATTGGAGTTTCATTTTCTTCGTTATTCGAAAACGAAACGAGTGTTTTCAGGCTATTGCATCATTACCCCATACAAGTGACATACCCTCATCTCTCACAACAATACTTTACGGCAAAACTGACTTAAGAAACATAAAGATAAAATAAAGTATATGGGCGGTAAGAGCACTATGGCTTACGCCCGTACTTAAGAAACACATTTCTCGTAACGTTCTAATCCAGAACGACATATTACAATTTTTTAAAAAAATCAATCGAGATTCCATATGGCAGACTTCAAGATGGTGGCCATGAAGAACAACATACCCTATAACAGGTGCTGCCTCTACCCAGTTCAACTCTCTCCATAGACAAGAATCTGACTTTTACCGTATGTCATCAATATCTCCTAAAACAATTGCACTCGAGTTGCCAAAATTTGAATGCTCACATACTTGACATTCTAATCTTAACGGAAGAAAAATATATAATCCTTTTCTGGCCAATCAGTTCTTTTCTAAGTCATACATCGTCCAATTCGAAATGACCAACCTAGAGGAATAAGAAGCAAAGGGAAGTAAGTACACTAGTGGAAAAAATCGAATTTGCTCTGGGGCTAAATTTTGCGAACACAAAGTTCGAAATTTAATTCCGCATATGCAGGGGCTTGTAGAACAGTCGTGTTTTCCAATTACCGTATAGTCGAAATCAAAGTACTTGTATACTAAGATAGGCACGTTAATATCGAGTTGGGTCACATGTTGGTCTATGCACCTTGCCTCGAAGCCAACCCTGAGATTGGTTTCCATGCCAATAGTAGATGCCGTCTTGAGAAGCTTAATGATCGGATACGGGTAGCAATTAAATAAAAGCGAACCAATTAATTCCGTACACAGCGTAATGATGATTTAACACTATATAGTCTCTGCTATTGACACCGTAAGGAAGATTCTAGAAACGTCCCCCGGAGAGAGAGTTTTCTAATTTCTCTTCCTTTAATAGTTTCACAATTTGGCTATGATTTGAAATGTTCTATGAAGTGTTCTCTGTTAGATTTGATCTTCTTGCATTCTCATTCTTATTTTCTGATTCATTTCTTTCAAATGTACAATGTTACATAAGATATAATGTTGGTTTATATATAATAAAACATATAATAAAAGCATAAGAGGAAACATTGATTCTATAAAATAATACTTTTCAAAATATAACTAATATAAGATTAAATTAAGAGAAAATACTAGGTCTACACTGAGCATTACACATCAGAAGCACAGTGTGAAAAAACTTTGCACATGTACTAAGAAAAAAATCGATAAAAACTACAGTTTCAACATCACTATTCGAGCGCTGGACCTCTCACATGCGGTGTCAACATTTCACCGGTTGTGCTATCAGGGCTGTACAAAAGCGAATTTACAGCAATTCTTCAACTGTCTCTCTGTACCTGAGACTCACCCAAATAACTATTTTTTTCACCTTCCCTAAAGCACGGAATCACCAACAAAAATTATTTAGTGCGTTTTCTAGGATATTCTATAGATGTACAAAGTTTTGTCCCAATCAGAATTCATTACATCTAATAGATTACATGTTAACACCAAATCAAAATAAACATATTTTAAAAATGAAATGTTTAAAATGTCCATTTGAAGAATGTTGTTATATTTTGTTTGCTTTACAACTTCTATTTTCAAACAATAATTTACTTGAAGCACTTACATTATGAAAATGCCTGAGGTATATTTTTAATCTCAGGAAGTTTTCAACACTTCTCACAAAGCAGAAGTAATGAATCTATGAGGATGGGTGCTTATGGGTCCCAAGTAACTTAACATTTGGAAACAGATTGTATCTAAACATTACCTGACACAAATATCACTTATAGTTTTCACCAAGATGTTTAAAAACTATAATAAAGCCTTGCAATGAAATTTACGAAAGTTTTAGACACTATTCCAAAGTGTGTTTAGTAACTGTCAATACCCGCACTGTTAGATTTCAAAACGTTACGTGTCTTACCACTACCATCAAATTTTATTTCAAAGGCATCGTTCCATTGCACTGTAAGTACTAGTTACTGGCTTAATTGAACCTTCTCTACTACATGTAAATTCACATCAATTTTTGTTTAAGTCGTAATATGATTTTGAATGTCGTACAAAAACATATTAACCCGGAAAATTAATTAATTGAAAATTTTTAACCTTACCCTTGAAAATGAAAAATATGGAGCAGAACTTTACAAAGGAAACACTTTAATGTGCGATTTACACGAATGAGAGCAGAATTATTTAAAAAGAGTAGCTACTTCACTTGCAAAAGTGTCTCCATCGCTTCTGATAAAATTATCGCTGAAAAACATGGACGAAGTATAGAAATAATTTAAATCAAATCCATAGCTGTATTATTCAAAATTACCTAAGAAAACGAGAATTAATGAATTAGATTCCCTTGCCTTTTAAACATAGATTTTGATTCTTAAGAAAAGAGCTATGTTTTTCAGAATAAAATTGGCAATGGTTTCTAAGAATCAGAAGTTAACTTAATATAATGCTTTGAAGTTGATTATAAAATAATGTGGTTTCTATGGATCATCATATTTCAAATACTTCCTGCTAACATTACAACTTTCACCATTGGAAGTCCTTAAGTTGAATATTTGTTTTAAATGATAAAGTCATTGTTTCGTCACTGCGGATATTGTGTTATCCTACTTTCGGAGAGGTATTTCTCTTCATCACCAATAGCGGTCAGATAGAAGGAAAGTCACTTGTTTCGAACGTCATAAATTAAGAGATTAAAAACTATTAATTAAACTAATTTGTGTATACTTTTGTACGTATGTTTTATGTTAATTAAATTAGTCGAACCACCACACTTGCCAGTATCAGGGGTACAAGTCCTCTGCGAAAGGGAAAAATCCACAAATTTCTCTAGGTCTCTCCACATTTAACTATTGATACATGGTTCTGTATAACAACCATACAGTACTGTAATAGCGTACATATAACACATAATATATAATAGTAAATGATAAAATAGATATTTTAGGCATTTGTGGTTTACTAAACTTTTTATTGTTTTCCTTCCATTGTCTAGTCTACTCGTATCTCCTTATATTGTCCGTAATAGCCCGGAAAACCATATAAACATATTTGACGCAAACTCTCAAATAAGTAAATCAGCAAAAGCTAAACACGCAAAAGTCAAGTTCAATTGTAGCTGAAAAACTATTCTCGTTTCCAGGAAATAATAATTTTATCATTTATGTATTCAAATTTGTGTTTTTAGAAATTAGCCATTATACATAAAAGTTAAGTTTGATTCTCAAAATCATATGTAATTGTCTCAAGATATTGCATACATTTAAGAATTTAAAAAATCACCAAATTATATGTATAACTGAAGATAATGATAGTTTTCTCTGTTTCTGTGTGTAATTAATCAGATTGCTGTGTTAATCGAGTTCTTGAAACTAACGGTAGGTGACTGTGGTTTTTGTAACATACGGGTTCCTAATGAGAATATGCGGAACTCACTGCATCTGTCTGGATCATGCTACATATGTACAGCTTACTTATTTTCACACAACAATTAGAAAAAAACAACTTTTAAATATTTAATTAAAACGGGGCATTCCTATTTTAAGAAAAATAAGTAAAATGGATGAACAAGTAAACTAAATTGAGAAAAAGGATTGTTGTATTTTAATCCATTTTTTAATCAGAAGACAAGAAATAATAATAATAATAATTCTTATTATTATTTTCATCACTAATATTATTATTAGTAGTGGGAGGAGAAAAGTAGAAAGGTTTCAGAACACATAACTGTTACTTACAATCTTAAAAAGCAGAAATTTTAAGTTATTTACAGTACACTACAGGGAAGCCCTAGTTGCAATAAATTTAGAAAGTGGATTTTGTGGCTTCTCTATTAAACGTTCACAATACTTCACAATCTTCACGTATACTAATGAAAAAAGTAGCACCGTGTGTTTGTAAATTTAATAATTGTTCATTATATTCAACATTTTTGTACTTAACTCTGATAATAAGAATTACACTCAATTGCATAGGTCTACTACCAGTATTGAAGTAGATCAATACATGAATTATGCTTTCATTAAAACAATGAATTCACATACTGATGTGGACTCCACAATATGATAACTATTACTCTAAACACTTCGAAATTAAAAATAAAATAACATCGAAGTGTTAGGGTTAATTTTATGATAAAACTTTTACTTAGCCATGACTTTTCCTTCAATCAAAGATAATATTGGATACTTTGTTAGAAACATTAGAAATATCTTACCTTGGTTTATCTAGAGCGCTTTGCGATCGCAGGTGAGAAAGTTCATTTGACCCTCCATGCTGGTCTAAAGCGCTCCTTGATCTTGGTATTCTAGGCTGAGCGTCTTCAACTCTTCTCAACAGGGCACTGATTGACCTCGTTGTGACACGATCATCTTCCAACGGCCTGCTCCATTCTGGACTAAACGCGGTCACTGGTGTTGGGTCAGGAGTCGCTGCACGCCTTATGGGCAATAACGAAGGAACAGCAACAGATTGAGCTAGGGTGGAAAGTGCTGCGAAGTCAGGCGTATCGGGTCGTAGATAGTTGCTTGGCTCAGGAGAGTCCGTATTTCGTTTCAAGCTCCAAGTATCCTGTTCAGTAGGAATTTTAAGAAACGGTGAGGATTCATCGCTGAAATAAAGAAAATAATTATTTTGTTATAAATATAGTCAAGATTTATTTTACGTTATACTTTGCATACACTTCTACTGATATTCAACTACTTCTCAAATATTGTGACGATAATAGCGGAATGTAAAATACATTGAGAAAAGGGAACAGGAAATTATGACAACAGTGACTTTCTACTTAATGATTTCGCCATATCAGTAACATTTTCCACCGTATTCAGAAACGTTTTATGGAGTGACTAGCCCTGTACTAACGAGTGACTGGCAATGCGAATAGGTTGTTAGTCGCTCGTTAGTACAACGCTAGTCGCTCTACAGAAACGTTTCTGAATACAGCTGTTTAAATTTAAAATAAACAAAATTTGAAGAATGATAAGGAAACCCTACTTAACGTTTGGAGGTACGATCTACTGTAACAAAAATAAATTTAATTGTTATTCTAAATACAACTTACAAGCTTGGATTTAATAGTGCACTCAGATTACATTTCATATAATTTCTTTCAGAAAAATTAAACTCCCTTCTTTCAACCCTATATTTCATACGCTTTAAAACAGATAAAGTAGTAACACATTGTTCGATGTGGATTTTTGTGATAATTTTCGTAATCTCTGCAATGTTTATGTAATAAGTGCAATTTTAATGCTCATACAGTATATACTTTACTCAGGAATTGGAAAGGGGATGAAACAGTGTTTGTTTTATGTATTGTAAAAAGTATTCCAATGTAAATTTCACACGTTCTATGGTCCTGCAAACTCCCATAACTCTTTGTTTTTACATTATAAATCCTGCTATTTGATAGCTACATGTGTGGCAGAGGAGATTATTTCTAAGAACCTCACCTAAGTTTCTAAAAATCTTTAGCTATTGGGAATAAACAACATTTGCACAATATTTTGTAATATAAGAATTAGAAAGAGGAAGTGTCAGATAGGGTTTTACCATTACGTTTTCTGGCAATGCATGAACCGTGTTTGTGACATCAAGAAGCAACAAATGACAACTCCTGGCTGGTCATTAGGTGGTATCCACTTGAAAGCCTTAGGACTGGTCTCCGAACTTAAACCACCTACCAGTTTCCGCGTGAGTGCACGAACTATTCGTGATAATAAACACTTGCAAAGAAAATTATCTTTAAACATCTCTGTCAGGTAAAGGCAGAGAGTCGAAGTTAAAAGTAGACTATGTAAAAATGAATGAAATATGAGCGGGTGCTTTGAGACGTTCAAACTTTAAACAGTTTTGATTTACTCAATTTCGATAATGTCACATTTAGTAAATCGAATATTCAATTATCATTGTTACGACTTTCAAACAACTTGCCAAATATAATTTTCTATGGAATTTAACGAATGAAATTATAATTTTCCAATGAATTTAAAGAATGAAATTATAATTTCCCTCACGTTCCCTATAGATAGAGTTCAAAATTTTAAATTTGAATTAAATTAAAGGGCTCATTTCTAAATCCATACATCTGCAGAAAAGAATGCTTTCGGGAGAATTTTGAATTTGAATTTGATTTTTAAGACCTCAAAGCAACTTTGGATCAGGTCGGATGGATGATGATGGGATGAATTGGTGAAATGAAGAAGGTGGGAGGAAACAGGAGAACACCGAAAAAAAACACGCACACGGTGTTTGCCCATTACAAAGCCCACATGGAATGAGCAGGAATCGAACCGACGACCGCTATCTCCAGAGGTGAACGCTCTACCAATTGAGCCACAGCGACCCCTATTTTCGGGAGAGAAAGAATAGCGTTGCTTCTCTATATTTCCTTATAGAAAAGATAAATGTTTCATTCTTATAACTGAAGAATGTATTTATGTATTCACTTTGAGGACACAAACTACACCAACAGGTAGCTCTAATAGCAGAGTATTTATGAGTACTGTTATCTGAAAATGTCATTTTTCGGCCTGCCTGTTTTTTAAAATTAAGAAGCTGTTCAATTAAACTCAAATTTTAAATTTTAAACTTATTCGTAGGGAAATTGATTAAAATTGAGCAAAGTTGATTCGTTCGAGGAAAATTGAATAAATTTCCTCCATTGAGAACATGAAATATATTAAGATAAACTAAATATTTGCATTACGATATTGCATCACCACTAAATGTCTCGTTCTTTGCAAACACGTTTCCTTTACTAATCAATGGCTCTATAACTAATAATAATATTATAAGCAAATTTTTTATCAATCTATTCTAGATGCTTGAGAATTCTGGCTTTCAAATAAGGCGAGTAAGAGAAAGGAACCACTGAAACCTATTTAAGAGTTGAAATATATAATGAGCCAGCAATGTGAAAATTCATGATTGATAAAAAAATATTTTCTTCTAGAAAATACTATTACTTACACTATGTACTTGGGAAAAGTATTAGACGAAGTAACTACAGTTTGACATCGCTTGGGCTCATTAAAAAGCGATGGTTTCAAAGAAGAAATCATACTGTAAAACACGCTTTTTAAACTAGGTTGCAAATAAAACTCGCTATTAAATGTAATTAATATGTATTATATATAATGAACTCTAAATGATGAACTTTTATTTCCTTTATCTTACAATGTAAAATAAATTTATGTTGATTTTAGTCAGTGGCGTACTTGTACTTTTCAAATCAACTAAGGACTTGGAAAACACTTTTGTAAAGGAGCCCAGATAATTCTCGAAATTGAGTACAGTATGTGTTTTCGTTTAAGTACTAGTTCATTTTCCGTAAGTCCTTCTTCTCTCAGCTGAGATTCTGTTGACTCAAGTCAAAGGCTGCAGGCAGTGCTGGATTAAGCTATTTGAATGCAATGGGCTATTGACTGCCGCTCTGGGCTATATACTCTGTTAGGGCTCCTATTACCAATCCTCTATGGTCGTAAGCATATCTGATACACTTTTGGTGGGGCCCTGAGTTGCAGCCCGTTTAGCCCTCTTAATTCGGCTCTGGATGCAGGAACGAAACAATGTTTTAAGAGGTCACATGCTTTCTGAAAACATTGATCTCAGTCCACTGTTGACAATCATTAAATATTCTGCGTCTCATCACTACTCCAATATTTTTCCTTTGCTATTCTGATCCATTCCTCCGTTGAGACCTGAACTTATACTACTAAAATTTGTTGTCGGAAGTAGTGTCGATTCATTGACATATTTGGTTTCGTTATACAGGGTGTCCGAAACGTGGCAGGTGAATGTGGGTTACACACAAATAGAGTAATTCCAATATGCTACATATCTAATGTCGCAAGTCAGAGAGGGAAGAATCCTTAAAGGCAGAAATAAAAGAATGACGAAAACCATAATTTTTCCTCAGAACTCTAAAACCCTGTGATTTGAGTACCATTTCTTTGTTTTTAAGTTCCGCGTATATTAATTTATCAACCTAGACCGATGTGTGGTGTTTGAAATATGTATGAGGGCAGTGAAACAACTTTTTATGCCGGCAGCGTGAAATCGTAATTTTAGATAACTTCTTGGCAACTGACAACACTGTGAACACCAAAGTAGAATTACTGTATATGCTACATGTGGGTTATTCCTTTTGCATAGATATTTATTTATATTGAGTGGATCAAGATACAGCTGATTATAACATTTACGCTTGTTTCTTTAAATTCGTTCAAACTCCAGATGACAGAGAGAATGATCTGAAACAGGATATTTCTACTTAACTCACCCGCAAAATCCGTTTTCTATCAGCTAAATCTACAGAAATAATAATATTTATTTTCTGACCCAAACATATCGTTCCAAAATACTTTCACTTTATTGCTATAATGCAATTGATCGCCTTCAATACAGCAAACACGATTTCGTTGCCTATTTGTCTCGGATATTCATTCATGCTGCAGATCATGTAAACATTGTTGTTGTTCGATCTGTTCAAAACTGTGGCGTTGTCGTTATCTGCCGTACCTTTTGCGAAAAGTAAATGTCCGATAGTGATAAAGAGTTACGGTAAATCCATACTGAGAGCTGATTAGGTGCTTGTAGGCTTTTGAGACTGTCTGTGGTCTTTGTTCATGAATTTCTTGGTTGCTGCAGCTTTGCAACATCGATCTCAAGCTTGTGTCTTGCTTGCTTATTTTTAGCCCTCTTCCATCTATGCTTTTAGGAGATTACACGTTAGATACGTGTCAGCTCTTAATAAATTAGTGGGTAGGTTAGGAAGTTAGAGCTAAAATTCGCTTGAAAAATCCACGTGAAAATCAGTTCGCACGGTTTTTATTATCAAAGACTCTAAATACGTTTATACCCTGAATTAAGTACTGCTTTCTCTACAATAATGACTTTACTATCTTAGAATAGAATTCAAATGATCAACGATGAGCTGGACGTTGTCATCTGTATACTCTTTTTGTCTTTTATTCTATACGTTGCTTTACCAAGCTGTTTATACTTAATAAGAGTCTCAGTTAACCTTTTTGACCAAAGCAAATCTCCATAGACGCCTATTTTCACTACGTCATCCGATTCGTCTGGAGAATGGAAATACCAAATTTTCATACTGACTTCAGTTAGATTCCTCACTATTTTGTTTATGTTTGAAAGAATAAAACAATAAGAGTTTCATAAGGCAATCTTCTTAACCTTGTATTAGTAACGATAATCATTTTTTTTGTACCTTGCGACATAGATTCTTGCTGTTGTAGCAACCCTGAAGGGTAAAATATCTTAGTATTTCAATCTACGTCACTACTTAGTTGAGGTAATAAATTTCATTATATTAAAAACAGCAACAATTAAACTGCTCACTATTACACTGGAAGCATGTGTGTGATTACAGTAAATAACCGGTTAATCTTGAAGGGACGTTTCGGTTTGTCACCAAAATCTATATAATTTGATTTTTTAAAACTACTTGCTAGCCAGTTATGTGTTATGTTCTATGGAATAACTCATATACGAGGTCTGTCAGGAAAGTAATGAGACTGTTTCTCTATTTCAGGAACGACACACAGTAGGACAATGAAACCAGTGAAGCTGATAGAGGCATCTTTGGCTACAAGCAGTGAAAATTTGAAGTACCTACGGTGAACACAAGTGAGTTTATAACATATTTTGTGAGGGTGTGTTAGTGTTGCTTGTCGGAGAGATGGCGAGTACAAAACTGGAACAACGCTACGCCATCAAATTTTGTGTGAAACTCAAGGACAATGCAGCAGAA
>JAGDQP010027488.1:0-16265 GCA_022664845.1 Lepisma saccharinum
GAATCCCTCATATATAACATGACAAAGAATAAATGGCTGTACACGAGATAGAAGTCCTAGAGACGGGACTTTCGTTCTGTCCAACATCTAAACCACATACTTTTGCCCTTGAAAATACCGTGCAATGATTCAGGCAGAACCTGAATAGGCAATACCAGAGAATGCTATGTCAGTTGGAAATAAGCACACAGATCCAAAACGGTCCTCCCGAAATCAGAAAGAAACAATATCGAACCAGACAGATCTCTTCATTGTATACGAGAGTATACTGGTCGTTTACACGAGGTGTTAAAACTCCTGAAGGTCAAGACCAAATCAAATCAGTTCTCATAAGGAGACATGCAACAAACAAGCTTAAATCACAGAAAGACATTATCAAACCCACGGACAAATCAAGGGGACTAGCCATCCTAGATAAATGTGACCATGAAAAAGAAGCGTTGTTAAAACTGCAAGACGAACTTCCTTCAGAGAGGAAGGAAATGCCAAAAATTATGAGAGTAATAGGTAAGAAACTAAGTTGTTCAGAAAACTAACTTATAAATGCTGGAGCACTAAACCATTTACACAAAGAAAAACTGATCAATCCTAATGCAAAGCTGGAAAGTTTTACCAATGTTTCACGAACAACCACGACCAGAGACTGGCCTATAGCCGGGGAGACCTATAGTATCGGGATGCAACAGCCCAATGAGATATTTGAATACTTACATTTTCTTATGAAACTGTTACCTACTCTAGCATATGGCTAAAAACACTTAAATTTTTCTGCAGATCAGACTTATTAAAAGAATTAATCCGAAAGACATACTCAGTGACGAAGCATCACATAAGCAAGTGGGTAGACATATTATACAATGCTAAGCAAAGCGTTTACGGAAATAAAAACTTAAATCTTTCCTATATTGTTATTAGTACCTAATTTTTCTCCTGAAAACAGAGCATAACATTTGTAGTGGTAAGTACGTCCCTACGTTGTTGAGTTATTATGATGTGGGATGCGTGTTATAGATGGGCGGTTGGAAAAGATAGCAATTTAATGTTCAGATTATTATTTAAAAGACTGAAAAATTCTATTTTGTTAACATTGTTGTATTAAAGTAAAATTAAGTTTTATATTTTATAAGATTGTTGATGAGCTATGAAATTAAATGAATTTAAATATACTAAATGTAACAAGAAATGAATAATGTACGATTTACGCATTAACTATTTAGTAAGATGATGTGAGAGAATGAGAATGATAACCTTATTTTATTATAAGAACTGGGATTGTTGTGTGGATGAACGGATTTGGCATAAAGTTCTACGAGTGTTTCGAATATATTTTGTTTTTTCAGAGAATGTGATTGTTAAAATGAAATAATTATATTGTAGAAAAACTGGAATTAATTGACTGTATTAGAATGAGAGATTTTGACAAAGTTATTACAGAGGAAATTGTAAATTAACGTAACTACATATGTCTTGTTAACGTTTATGTACCATATGGTAACAAAAAATGTATGTAGGGATTATAGACAGAGCTTTTGGTTTTTTAATAAAATCAATGTTTAATTGTCCTTGAGGCTAATACCAAGGTTCTATTTACAGCGAGTTATAGTTATTTCGCTAGAGTGTATACTCTAGGTAGAAATTACAAATGACAAGTTTCGCCCCATCTCTACTGCAATAAGCCGAGGTCCATACAAGTGGGCATCCAGTCCAAGTTTAGGATTGGTAGTCTGCATTCCATTTCTCTCTACAGGATCTCGAGAACCGTATATCTGAAGGCACTGAGGTTTATCACAATGTCTAGAAACGATTGTGATAATGTTGACGATAGGAGGAGGAAGAAAGAGTCCCAACACACTGAAAAACAATCAGCAAATATGTTTAGAAGAAGGATGTAAGTCGATTACCTCAGATAAGTTCTTCCGAACATCCAACTCCTCTGATCGGATAGTTACAGTCATTGACTTTGGAACTTAGAATGTTATTGCTTATTTTGTACCGGCAGCTACTTGAAAACGCTTTGGTTAGGAAGTTTAAATTTTGTCTAAAATTGCATTTTCTTTCCCTCTTACGACTAGGATTCACGTTTTTTATAAAGTGAACTGACAACTGAAGAAACGTTAGGTCCTTGTTTTACCAGTGAAAAACGCTGGTAATATTGTAGCTGTATATAAGGAGAAAATTGGCAAAATTCCTATATCCACAGTAGAAAATTTATAATTTTTATTTATCGGAAAGCTAAATTATTATCGAAAATTTCTAAAATATTCAAAACTATATCCTAGATTTAGCTACAAAATGTCCAAATGGGCTGAAGAAGACAAGAGTGAGTCAGTAGGTAAGAATCTCCTTTCAACTCATAAATCGCAAGTACCTGTACGTAAATTTTGGAAGCGAAGTCTTCCATTCCCAATTACTTTCTTTTTTAGAAAATCCATTATTTCTTTGTCATTTTATTATATCGTCTCGGGCAACCCAGCACTCAAGAAAGTGTTTACAGTTATAAATATTTTATAATTAAAATACTGTAATTTCTATTCAGCTCCTATACTGAGCAATTCTGCCAGGCTCCCCCTGAAGGGGTCTCACCCCCAAATTCTCGAGTACACCCCGGTGCCTATGGTCAAAAGTCGATAGACACCGTGCAAAATTTCACTTACACTCTCCCAATTTTGACTTTACACCCCCCCCCCCCCCAACTAAAAACCCTGGCTGAATACTCCCTGTGAGTAATACTCTTCCGTGCAACGTTTCAGCTCACTGCCTACGAGGAAATATGCATACACAGTATGAGGAGAGACTTGTACTTGCAAAGTGAATGACAACACGAATGATGCAAGGTAACTCTTTAAAATTCTTGAGAGCACTCCATATCACATACACAAACAAGCTAAACAGTTTGACAAGCGTCTCTCCTCTCAAGTTTGAGTATATCGAGTGATCCTACTTTAGGTCACCAGAATACAGCGTGAACAAAAAGAATCAGCAATTTGCAGCTACTACAAGCGATTACAATGTTCTTGAATGTTAAAATTACATTTTTACATACACTGTATGTTACATAAAGGAACAAACAAATTACTAATATATTTTGGTGATAAAAGGACCAAATCAATCGCAATTCATTAGTAGCGAATACAAAAGTAATTTTAAAAATATGACAAAATTTGGGTAGACGCTGTTTACCTCGTCTATCCCCAGCAATCGCCTCTGGGGTTGCACTTGAAAAATGAAGAATAAAACTCTCTCTCATTCACAGTAGGAAAAGCTTTTTGGTACTGTCACATGAAGAAAAGATGAATGAAAGAATACAGAAATGACTTATATTTTTACAACAATTTTAACTGTGACAAAGTAATAAATATATTGCTTGGGATCAATTTGACCCCACATACGCCTCCAAGGGTTAATATATTCCTTACGTGTATCAGGGTGAAGATGTAGGAATAATAGAAATGTGGTAGTGAAGGCATAAAAAAATACCCCCATCATTCGCCTCATAAGGCTGCAGGGAAACAAAGGAACAGTATGATGAAAGTCTAAGGACTTATAACTCTAATCCTGGTAATTATCAGCAGCGTAAAGCAATAAATAATAGTTGTCTAAAAAAAACGTTAAAAGCATGAAAAAGAGCTATGGTTTTGACTGAAAAAACGCCACAGGAAACTTTTTAACAGTGCTACATAATTCTATGAAACAGAGTACATCAAGTTTTATGAAACCAATGAGTTCTATAAAAATATGTTTACACATTTGCTGAGTACACAACAAAACACAGCAGAATTCTCAAATTAATCAGGAATTTCGTAAACATACATTTATGTATGTATTTTCAGCTGTGCGACTCAACGTCTAATTACACACACGACTTAACTTCGTTCATATTTTTGGTGAACGGAAGATTACTATACTTGGTGAGTACTTACAATATTTTTTTCTTCTATTTTCTTTGTTATTTGCAAGCTAGTAGGTAGCAGAAACATACAATGATACTTGGTTAAGTAACAAGGTACAATTTTAATATTTTTTAAAAATTTGTAACTTAGTAGGTACGTGAAGCAAAAACAAGGTCTACGGAAATTTAATTCAGTGTAAAAATCAGAAGAAAAAAAAAAAGCTAAAATTTACACTAGGTTTTACGTCCATTCATAATCACAATCCCTTCCAAATTCCAGCTACCTACCACTACAGAAATGAATGAAGCCTCTTAACTAATCTTCACCTTGGAAACTTTATTTTTCGCATTATCGCAGATCATGCAACTATCGTTTACGTGTAGGACGTCTCTTTCATCTTACTTTATCCTATAATATGTGGAAGTAAAGTAGAAAAAAAATTACTTAACTGTATTGGACATACTGGCTGGTGCACAAATACTTCAAACAAATATATAAAGATGGCAAGCTTTCGCCAAAAGTATGGTCATTGAAAAAAACAGAAAAGATAAGATAGGAAAGGTCACGAGGACTAACAATGTTGCCATACTGAAAGCTAGGTGATAGAGTGACCAGGCCATGAAGGAGGGAGAATTAATAAAGTAACCGGAAAAAAATACAGAAAGATGATGAGAGTGAGGTAACAGAGTCGTAAAGAGGCTTCGTCGCATAAATGAGGATAGAGAATAGGACGAAAAGAAAAAGTAACAAATATATAACAACTGAGGCGGAGGAATATTGTGAACATGTACTACCGCCACTAGGCTATAGCAGCGAGCGTCCAATCTGCATGATCTATTTGCCATCGAAAAAGTTTCGCAGCGACCTCTGAAAAATACCTCAACCACCTTCCTAGTCCTAGTAGTTCTTGAGTTGAAACTTGTCGATTGTCCTCATTAGTTAATATGGTGGAATGGACCCGCCCCCTCCTGTATCTCGGGACCTGCTCTATCCATCTGGATGATCTATGTAGTTTTGAACTCGTCTCATTGCTACAGTAACTAGTTGGACGTGCTGATGAAATATTAGAATACATTCTACTATGATACTGAGTTTACAATATAATTGTACATTTATTTTAGATTCTTATCAAATTAGTTATGAAAGGAAAATCCAGTGGATGGTACTTGTCAGGACATTGCATTTTAAGATGTGTGTAACCGTATCCTGGCGCATCATCTCATCTCTATTTATTTAACAATCGGCTGATACAGACCAATATCGGCCATGTACACTGAATATATTAATAAAAACAACGGGAAGGAATTTGGCTCTAGCACTATTCCTGGTAGCATCTCAGCTTTTGACTAGTGTGACCGAGGGAACATGCAGGAAACCTAAGTTAGAATAGCCGGCACTGGAAATCGAACCCGGGTCTTCCCGATTATTGAGCACTCTACCTCGGCGTACCTAAATGTTGAAAGGGCTGTATCAAACTTAGAACAGCTGAGAAAATTACATAAAAGTTAATATTTTCAATCAAAAAGAAAAAATATAAAGGTCTGCCTGGGCACGTTCCTATTAAAAGCAAGCTGCACGACATTTCACTCAATTCAACAAAGCTCTCTCAAGTGCATGCAAGTCTCAAAGAGTAAAATTTACACTACATTAAAAGTTAAAGGTTCCATAGATAAGAGTCAAAGGACATTTAAAGAGAACTAAGCATGTGGCAGAAGTTTAGGTAGACCATTGACCAAATCGCTGTGACATCACAAGACTGTCTTTTGGCCAGTTAATATTCATACTTCATCGGATATTTCCCATCCGATATCGACGAAATTATAGTTTTGGATATTGAAATTTAAATCATTTTCCATATTCTAGCCTAATCCCAAATCGGAAGGTGCAGATATATATAACTGCACATATCCCAGGACTGGCAAAATACGCAACCAACTCACGAGAGAGCACTGGATGGTTCTCAATTAATGAGTTAGAAGGAAAGAGAAAGAGGATGAAAGCATTCGAACAAGCTCTCTCTAAAGAAAAAGAGTCTACAAATCCTAACATGCACAATATTCTTACCTTTCCTATTATTGGTAGTTCTACTGATCCCCATGTGTCCGCTCCCCAATGTATGATACCAGACCCAAAATCTGCGGTGATAATACCGCATAAAGCTGCCATAACAATTGTACTGAGATTCTCTAGTCGGAAATGAAAGACGATGAGAAAGCAATTCACCGCCATCAAAGTCACACAAATGCCTATACAAATGCATTCTTGCGTCCTCTTTCCTGAAAAAAAGAATAAGACTGATATTAATACGTTAACAACACAACTCACGATTCACACACCATCATTACATACCTGTAACCTTGCATCATTGATGATCCGTACATATTACGTTGATTTATGAAGTTCTTATACAGAACATACCCTTGACATTCATGAAAACGACTAACTCAATGAAAAGGTTGTACTTACAATTTTTCGACATTTGAAAATACTGCAAAATGTACATACATAAGCATCCTAGCACCCTAATAGTTAGTGTAAACTTATACAAGAATTAAGTGAAGGTCCGTTCATTCTTGTGGCCAGAAACATTTACAAAAACCTGAGGAGGCAGTAGGCGATGCAGAAACTTAATAGGCTACACATCTTGACGTGCCGGAAAAAGAAAAATGTAAGCGGCTGATTAGAAATATCCATGAAGCACAAATACGTCCACTTGAGTGCGTCAAGTTCATTTACAAAGGAACGAAGTGTCCCACATTTTAACACACTAAATATGTCAAACACATACGGTGCACTAGAGTCAGCGTCACTACAACTCCAGAAAAAATAGGTTAATCAGATAATTGCATTCCACACCCCTCCCATTAACTTATTCAGGGTCTAACTTTCAAGCTGTAGAACTAATGATCGTGTAATCTCTGAGGCATTGTAATCCCAGTTGCCAGTAAAATAGGTTATCAAACCAACCTACATGTGTATCCACGAGTCTTTCCTTTCTTTAAAGGTGTGAACGTTATAAATATGCCCTGAAGACTTACTGACAAAGAATGTAGAATCAAATACGCGAGAAATGCAACGAGGTCTTTAGATGCTGCATGCTATCTGAAGTGTTAAGATAGTAACCAGACAATCTATTCTTATGAAAGTATACAGAAATAAACAAACAGTTCTCAATTGTGAGTGGTATGAAGTTCCCCCTTTCAGTTTCGTCCATGATAGGGAAAGATGTGCACCATACCAGAATTCTTCACAGGTCAGGTATACTAGAAAATAAATGTGTTCAACACTCGAAATAATATTTAGGCTACAAGAAGTACACTTAGGAAGGATCAGAGAGATGATCAAGAATGAAACTGTAAAAGACTTTGGATACGCTAGTACGAGTACGCAAATTCGATACCAGAACGAAGCATGTCAAAAACCCACACATGTACGTAAAACGAAGTAACCACGAAATCAACAGAAGGATGTGAGAAAAAGACTAATATAAAGCTAGCTGGATTGAAAGTTCAAAGGAGGCCCCGTTTACATTAAGTCCCAGACTGTCGTTTGCAATCAGTATCAATTCACGGGCGCCTGTGCAAAATCTGTTAAGTCAGTCAGTTTCTCTCTCACACATACACACAGAAAGAGAAAGAAAAATGTTTTTAAGAAAACGCCTTAAATTTCTTTAATAAAATTTCAAATACAATGCTGTGTATAAAACTGTACAGCATTGTAGATTAAAAAAAAATAAAAAAACATAATCGATTATACAAACGTAGCGATAATTATTGATATTCAGGCACAGCAAAAAATACTTTCTGGCAAATTAATACCATACTTAGGCCTACTTATACTGTACACCTCAGTTGCGATGACGTATTAGTCACTAATTTCACGAAGCATTTCTTAGTCTCACACTGGAGACCATGACGACTACACTATCAGTGTAATACAGTTTAAATTTTAGTCCTCCGATCAGGGAAGAAAAAATCTGACAGTTTTAAACTTAACAGCTTTTACACACATGACCAAGAATTATAATGACTTTTGATCAGAATTTCGACTGACTATACTCTTCAAGACGAACTATCGATGATAAAAAGATCGTTAGGAATCACGTGTAAGGGTAGTCAAACGTAACTCAGCCGAAGAAATTAAAAGGAAAGCAAAGTAACATCAATACACTCCTCCACTGACAACATTCAGCTCCCACAAGCCGCAGTAGTCAGTTCGGGCTACACGTCTTGTTCGATGGAGCGGTTGGGCTGAGTGTGGATGAGTGTGCGCTAGTGTCTCTGTGACTGAATGGAAACTTCTAAGGAAGAACAGTGTGGAGTGATTCGGTTTCTCATAGCCGAAAGTCTCAAGGCAGCTGACATTTACCGCAGCACGGAAGTGTATGGTCTGCACTGTTTAAGCGCTTCCCTGATCAGGGAGTGAGAAAATAATTTCTTCAGACATGGGGAAGAATATATTATTTCTCAAGTGAACATCTGTCATAGAAGCAAACTCAAAGGGAGAGTAAGAGTACAGTTAAGCATACAATCTTAAAATATCAAAAAGAAATTTAATGAAATTGATCATGTTTCCTCTGAAGAAATTACACACATAACACGAAAACATGAAGATAAAATCAAAGCTCTTACCTTGCGAACTATCAATGGTCTCACGTTTGCTATAATTAAAACATACTCTTAATTTCGTGATTCGCATCGAATCCAAGTAAAATACGAAAATGGAGACAATTAAAAATGTTACATATCTGCTTCCTTTTCGGCATCATCCACATTATTGTTCTTCCTGCAGTCTCAACGTTCCATTCACGTCTAGATAGAAGACCAAAATGTAACCTCTTCCTTTACAGTTCAATTTGAAGGACTAATAAAGGTATTACTCGAAACGTGAGTTATGATTTGACTTATAAACATGAACAGTCACAATGCGTAAGAAAGCCGCACAATTCAATTATGGAACTTCTGTATTGGAGTTTTCCGTGATAAACACTGCTAAGGTTCGAATAGCACCATATTCATCACCTGAAACACGTAAGAGATACGAGAGGGCAGAAGGAAAGCATATGTACAAACGACCATACATTGATATGAATATGACATACTTCCTTTTTCTTCTTTATCCTTTACATACCGTTCTGTTGATGAATACAAAATATTCGAAACGTTAACTTATTTGACTGGAAAAATAAGCTATACGTGAGGAATAATTTGTCTTTTAGTAACGGTAGTTTTCAGACCTAAATATAAAAACTGCTACTTTTCACACCAATTTTAACGAAATTCGCAGAAAATGTATTCAACACATTTAGTTTAAATAGTTGCTTTTCCAAATTCAGTCACCTATCAAGAAAACAAAATGAGGAAATTCTAATCAAGAACTCGTTTTTATCATACAACTTCTGCATTACAAATCATTCAAGTTTAGAGGCTTTTCAACTAGGAAAATTAACCATAATTTAGTACTATACTACTTGTAGAGGACTAATGCTATAATATCTTGGTAGTCTACTAGTAGGAGGATCTGATATTGGTAGTTCTTGAAGTATTTTATACTGGTAATAACTTCAACAAATGTTAAGACGTTGTCTTTTTATTTATATAGAAGAAGTTTCCAAGCAAGTCAACAGTAAATGACACACAAGTTATTACAATAGTGATTCTTTAGGTTACGAGAAAAGTTAAAGGCAATAAATCAAATTACGGAGTATTTTCACGGGGTCGAAATGCACGCGTGCTTCCCACACCATTCGTTCAGAGGTGAGACAAGAATAAAGGTAACATGTTTCTTCTTGTAGCCGGTTGGTAGTGGTCACCACAGTTAGCAGGAACGTTAGTGAGAGCAGGTCAAACACGGGAGGAAAAACTGAGGAAATGTGTGTTACTGAGGAAAAATCCTGGATTCACTTTACGAATATTTTATTACGAACTTATATATAACAGGGAGGAGCAAATGGATCCGGTTCCTGATCATGGAACAGAGTAACCGAATCTTGTAATCGGGACCCGGTGCCAAGATCCAGACCCGGTCATTCGGTTCCAAGAACCAGATACTGATTCTCGGTTCTAAGAACTGGATCCTGATCCTAGGTTTCAGGAACTCAGTTCCATTATTATTAGGAACTGGATCCATTGCTCCTTCCTAGTATATACAAGTTCGTAATAAAATATTCGAAGATTGGACCCAGGGTTTTTCCTCAGTAACACCAGGCATATATCGGAATGGTACCATGAACTTAAGCTGTGGACGACTTCTACCAGCATCCTTTCCCCATCCCAGCCTGAGCCATAGATGCCTAACACTACAGACCGTAGATAGAACTCACATTCTTAATATGGATCATAAGTGCCTTTTCCTCCCCAGGCATATAACGAATCGACAGAAGATAAGCTTTTCTTTGGTGAACTGCTTGGTGTATCTTGCACTGCGAACTGCTGCTACCTGGCCAGATAATTAATGTAACTGTGTACTCGCAGCAATAGGAAAGTGCATGAAAAAACAAAGACATGGAAACAATACTTGTGAATCGTAGTGGTGTCATTCTGTTACAGGAAAACGCAAGGCCACATGTTGCTTAAATCAACCGTGAAACCATTATCCGACTTGGTTGGGATACACCTACTCCCCTAACCTTTGGATTACAACTTGTTCCATCAAGGAGAACGACGGTCCCGGACCCTCGACGATGTGAATGTGACACGCACACTGGACGACTTCTTTGGTTTACGTTCCGCTGAGTTCTACCACCGTAGATCTATAGTCTGCCCGATCGTTGGAGACAGATCATTGCTGCTGATGGGGATGTTTCCGATTTTTTAGGTACGTCTTACTTCATGCTATCGCGTTTCTCTTTGTAGGGTTAAAATCCGGTATAACTGGATTGGCTGCCTTATAAAAAAAGGCAAGGGGAAATTTGTTTTGTACCAAAAGCACTCAAATCTGCAATGGCTTAATAAAGTTCAGATCAGATTAATTTTGCAGCGTTCAGAATCTGTTGAAAACTTGACAAGAAGCTCATAACTTTCTTCCACATTCATTACAGCACCTGCAATTCACACAATGGACACTCAAGATTCATAGAAAATTGCCGACGGTAAAGTTTTCAAACTACAAAAATCAGAACAAACCGTGTGCGACATTTAATGTATGAAATTTTAGTCTTCAATCTCCATAAAATATTGTGCTGCCAGATTGTGCACAGCTTTCTAATTTGGAGTGATAAAATATCCCCTGTACATAGTAACTTCCGAGCGATTGAACGCTTCCAAAATCTGTATGGGACCTCTATGGTCATTTGCTTGAAAGGTATTTACAGTATTTCTCTTATTACAAACAATACGTCTACGAGCATTGAAATATCATTAAATGCTTCAAAATTAGAATCTCCGAAAAAATAGCCTGGTTATTCGACTTCGTTAAAGATTCGATTAGTCGATAGAGGTTACTGGTAGGGATAATGACACATTAACACTTTTAACAGAAAATGAAGTGTTAGGAATATAATACTAGTAGTGGTAGCAGCAATATAAAAATCACTTATAGATGAATAGTAATAAAAATAGAATATTTGAAAATATAATTCAAATTCAATAATCTTATCAATCTCGCAAACAGCTTTTCTAGATCTTGAAATTAACCCCAAGAATTGATAGACATTGAACTTAATATACGAGGAGTGTTCAAAAAGTATCAAACCTTATTTTTTTCCCGCGTAAACCATTGAAGCGCGGGAGAATTTCTTCAGTGTAGATGTAGAGGAGACACTCATGCACAGTCGTGAATTTTTTCCCGCCCCTAGAGAGCGTCAGTTGTGGCAGTCGGCCAACGAGTGAAGATGTGTAGTGAGCGTTCGTCGGATTTCAGTGTTTGTAAAATGACAGAAAAACTTGAGCAGCGATATTGCATCAAATTTTGCCAAAAGTCTGTCGATACCCAAGCGGAAACCATTAGCAAAATTCAACAGCCTTTCGGAGACGATGCCATGAGCACATCACGCATAAAGGAGAGGTATAACCGCTTCAAAGATGGCCGCACATCAGTGGACAGTGAACCACGTTCAGGTAGGCCCTCAACAAGATGGAATGACAATGTCATTGGGCAAGTGCGGACTCTGGTCTTGCAGGACCGTCCTATCACAGTCCGAGAAATTGCGAACGAGACAAGGGTAAGCAGCGGATCGGTATATTCAATTTTGCACGAGGATTTGGGTATGAGGAGAGTGTCCGCGAAATTTGTACCGAAGCTGCTAACAATGGAGCAGAAGCAATGGCGTATGGAAATCGCATAGGACATGCTGGACAATGCAAACAGTGACCCCAACTTTCTGAACACCGTGATCAAAGGCGATGAAACATGGGTGTATGGGTACGACCCAGAAACCAAGATGCAACTGTCACTGTGGAAACATCCGTCATCCCCGAGACCAAAGAAAGTACGGCAGGTCCGCAGCAAAGTCAAGGTCATGTTGATCGTTTTCTTTGACTCCCGTGGTGTGGTACATCATGAGTACGCCCCACAAGGCCAAATCATCACAAAGGAGTACTACCAGGAGGTTCTTCGTCGCATTCATGATGTTGTGCGGCGCAAACGACCGGATCTGTGGGCAGCGAAAACTTGGCAGCTCCATCATGATAACGCACCGGCCCATTCTGCGCGTTTGATTCAGGCTTTCCTCGCCAAACACAACATTCCTATGATCCCTCAGGCTCCCTACTCACCCGACATGGCTCCGTGTGACTTTTGGCTGTTTCCCAAGCTGAAAATTCCGCTCAAAGGGACCCGATTTGAGTTAAGAGAAGACATCATGCGGAATGCGACGGTTGCTCACCATTCTAAAAACTGCGTTCCAGACGTGTTTCCAACAATGGCGGGAGCACTGGGAGAAGTGTGTGCATTACCAAGGAGACTACTTTGAAGGGAATTAGTGTTTCGGAGTTTCAAATCAATAAATGTATTTTTGCCAACTAAAGGTTCGATACTTTTTGAACACACCTCGTACATGATTTGGTGGTATTTCTTCTGTGCTGACGTTTACGGATCATCCAAAAACGAGGTTAATTTTGCTCTAGCTGTTACCGCTTTGAGATAAGAGCTCTTAAACGTTAGAGTTCTGTAATTAACACTGTCCATTAAATAATAATAATAATAAATTTAAAAAAAATCGTATTACAATATCGTTACGATCTTTTCTGATAATAGAACTTGCACTCAAGAACTGTAAAAGTATGATCATTTAAATATTTCGAAGAGTAATGAGAACTTCACAGTTTGAGAAAGAATTATATATTGAAGAATGCACTTCACGACATACTTCGAAAGAAAGAAAGAAAGAAAAAGACAAATTATCTAGTTTTGATGAAGATAAATATCCTGCGAAGGACTGCCAGTTCTGACAGAATAATAGTGATAATGTTGATTGTCAAAGGAATGCAGATGCAATTACGTAGCTAAAAATATCAGAAATACCAAGGTTTTAAACGAATCACGGAAAATTTTACCAGTGACACTAGAAAAAAAAATGACATTAAAATATAGCATATTGAGTACTCTACAACATGATTTAAGATATAACCAATTATCTAAAGCTTCCTCGACAGTTCTTCCACACAAAGTCACTTTATAAGGCCTTTATATTTGAGAAACACAAGTGATTCTGAGTTTCTACTTTATATACACTGTAATATTGTAGATTGTCAACAGATATCAAACTGCTACTCAGAACGAAAGCTTACCTTTCAGAGAACGCCATGAAGTGCGCGTAACGTGTTTTCAATAAAGTCAAATTCATACGCTTATCTCTTAGAAGAGTAGTACAGGACTTGATATTGAATATTTTCTTTAAATTCGAGAAATAAAAAATGAATATTAATAAATAAATAATGATTGTCAGTCTGTCTTCTTTCTCTTTTCCCCCCCACCTACGTGGGGTCGACGTTTCTGACGAGTCTTCTCCACAAAGCGCTGTCCTGTCCCTGACAGACCTTTCCCCCGCGAGATTATTCTTAACCCTATCCATCCATTTCCTCCTCTCTCTCTCTTGCCCTCCACTTCCATTGACATTACTCTTCTGACTACACAGTCATTGTTCTCCTCATTACATATCCATACCACTGCAGTCTTCTTTCTCGTATCTTCTTAGATGTCTACAACCTTGGTTGTTCCTCTTACTCTCACATTTCTCACTCTCTTCTCTTGTTATCCCACACATCCAGCGTAGCATTCTCATTTTGGTGACATCTAATCTCTTTTCTTGTGCTTTCTTTATTGGTCATGCTTCTGCTCCGTACATCATTGTTGGTCTAACCACTGGTTTGTAAATCACCCCTTTATTCTTCACCGTGATTCTGCAGTCGCAGAGAATGCCATATACTTTCTTCCAATTTCACCATCCCTCTTGCATTCTGTGTGTTATTTCAGTCCAAATCACCATTTCCAGTAACAGATGAGCCTAAATATCTAAAACTTTTCACTTTATTCAACTGTTCTTGCAACATCACTACTCCATTTCCTTCTCCGTTAAACTCAAGATAGTTTTCTTTCTACTAATCTTTAGGCCCCTATCTTCCAGAGACTTCCTCCAACTCTCTACTTTCCTTTCAAGTTCTGCCCTATTAGTATTGCATAGTACAATATCATCGGTAAACATCATACATCAGGGGGCTTCATACGTGCTTAAAGCTGAACCCTGGTGTAATCCAACTATAACAGGGATTTGGCGCGTCAATCCCACAATACTTCTTACCTAAGTTCTAGCTCTTGTATAGATATCTTGGATTATCCTTACATATTTCCCTGGCACTCCTTTCTCCTTCAAGCATCTCCATACTTCCTGACGTGGTACTCTGTCGTAGACCTACACAAATCAATACAGACCATATGCAATCCTTTTTGCTTTTCCTTAGTTTGTCTTAATATAAAAGTAGCGTTCGTTGTACTTTTTCCTGGCATAAATACAAACTGTTCTTCTCGTAATCTTCCTCTATGGTTTCCATAATTCTGTACATCTCCCTTCTACTTAAAAATTGGTACAATAACACTATCCCTCCATTGAGTCGATATTTTTCTTGTTCATAGATTTTTTTTTGAATCAGATCCCATACAATATGATCAATATCTATATCTTCTGATCCCAAAGTCTTCCACGCTTCTACTGGTAAATGATTGGCACACAATGTATTATATCCAAAACAGTATTCATTGTCTCGTCGCACAATGATGGTAACCAAGTATTCAAAATCTGAATATACATTAGAAATTTGAATTCTATCGGCGGTTGTAGAAGTGACTCATCGAAAAAAAAGTTGAAAAATATACTGTACTAACAAATGTAACTAATTTTGCAAGATCGAAGTGTACCATTAAACTTGAATAAATCTCTACGAGGAAATTATTGAGCAAGCATGGGATAATGCACCACAGATCTATAACGAAAGTTTGCCATCTGAATACTCCTAAAATTCCTAAATACAGATAAGAGAAAAAGTACACAAAATTATAAAAATACGTATCAAGACATAATTTAAAACACGAAGAGAATAACATATCACATGTTGTTGCATATCAGGAATATAATACGAAGCAAAAAAACTCACTTTGGTGGTGCGAGAGATCAAAAGAGCAAATGACTGCTAGCAAAAAGTACTTATATGCATGGCACACTGAATCTGCAGGAAGGAAAATCGGTTAAAAACTGTTATAACAGACCTCATTCTAATCGGTAAAATGCGTATTCAGGAGTGTAAAACTATAGGTTGGGACATTCGATAAAATCATTTGGTACTGGAAGAGACGCTATCATCATTTGACAAGTCAAAAGGAAAAAGTAATATACCAAATTCTGGTTCTAAAATCATGCATAGATAGAATAGGACGGTAGGTTCAAGTTTGGGGAATATTTACGGATAAAGTACAGTATTCAAGCAGAAAGACATGCATAAATACACATGGTCATATGCACTGAAGAATTAAGAAAACGGGGTTTCAGATACCATAGTTTGTAGAGGGTTTGAAGTAACTAGAATTCCTCTCTAGTTAGCAGTCAAATCACACAGAAAGCTCCTCGAGTGAACTGTAAGAAAATAACACACAGAAAAAAATTACAACTTGTTTTGAAGCATTTTGTGGGACGAATACAAGAAATTGAAGGAATACCATCACAGAGAAAACGGCACGGCTAAGTGCACGTTCTACATTTTCAGAACCATAAACGTTTATTAGAAAAAACGAAATGGAAGTAAAGAAAAATTGAGACTATCTGAAGTGGTAAGGCAATTTGTCTAATACTATGGTTAAAGCAAATGAGGATAAAGAGCAATTAAATCAATTATAACAGCTACAGGAACAAGCTACCTACCATACCATAACAAAATGTGCTTTCCA
>JAGDQP010027489.1:0-17040 GCA_022664845.1 Lepisma saccharinum
AAGACTACAAGATATATTGTTAATTCTACAAAATATATTGTTTAAACTACAAAATATATAGTCAGACTATAAAATATATTGTTAACACTACAAAATATATTTGAAGGGTACAAAATATATTGTTCCGGCTATAATATATATTGTTCTGACTACAAAATATATTGTTGAGACTAGAACATATATTATTAAGACTACAAAGCATATTGCAAAACTAGAAAATGTATTGTTAAGACTACAACATATATCGTTATGGCTACAAAATATATTGTTAACACTACTAAATATATTGTTAACTCAACAAAATTTATTGCTAAGACTACAATATATATTGTTAAGACCACAAGATATATTGTTAAGACTAAATATATTGTCAAGTATACAAGGTATATTTTAAGGCTACAAGAAATTTTGTTAGGGTTATTTATTATATTGTTAAGACAACAAAATACTTTGTAAAGACTACAAAATATATTATTACAACTACAAATTATTTCTAAGGACACAAAATATGTTGTAAAGTTGCAATATATATTGTTAAGACTAAAAATACATCTTTAGGGCTACAAAATATATTCCTAAGACTACAAAATATAATTTTAAGGCTACAACATAGATCGTTAAGGCTACAAAATATATTGTTAACACTACTAAATATATTGTTAACTCAACAAAATGTATTGCTAAGACTACAATATATATTGGTCAGACCTCAAAATATATTGTGAAGATCAGAAAATATATTGTTAAGACCACAAAGTTTATTGTAAAGACTACAATATATAATGTTAAGTAACACTACAAGATATATTTTGAATTTAATAAAATATATTGTTAAGGCTACAATATGTATTGTTAAGACTAAGAAGTATATTGCTAAGCCAACAAAATATTGTGTAAGACTACAAAATATATTGTTAAAACTACAAAATATATTTAAGGCTACGAAATATATTTTAGGTCTGCACAATATATTGTCAAGGCTACTAATATATTGTTAAGACTACAAAATATATTGTTAAGATTACAAGACATATTGTTAAGGCTACAAAATTTATTTAATGGCTCAATATATTGTTAAGGCTTCAATATAAATTGTTAATACTACAAAATATACTGTCGAGACTGCAAGATATAATTTTAGGGCTACAAAATATTTTGTTAAGTCTACAAGATATAATTTTAAGGCTACAAAATATATAGTTAGCGTACTAAGTTTCTTGTTAAGACTACAAAATATAATGTCAACTATACAAAATATATTGTTAACACTACAAGATGTATTGTTAAGACTACAAAACATATTGTCAAGAATACATCATATACTTTTAAGCCTAGAAAATATATTGCTAAATCTACAAGATATATTTTTAATTTTACAACATGTATTGTTAAGGCTACTAAGTATATTGTTGTAAGTAGTGGATATATCGTTAAGACTACAAAATATATTTTTAAGACTACAAAATATATTTTCAGACTATAAAATATATTGCTAACTACTAAATATATTATTAAGGCTACAATAAAATTGTTAATACTACAAGATATTTTGTTAAGACTACAAGATATATAGCTAAGACTACAAGATATATTTTAAGGCTATAAGATATATTGTTAAGGCTAGAAATTATATTGTTAGGGCTAAAAAATGTATTGCTAAGACTACAAAATATATTGTTAAGAATAAGTCATCATTTGGAGCTCGTTCGGAACAGTTTCACACTTCTTTATTGTACAACATGTATGATGTATGCTTTAACAATGTGTCTTTCATAGTAGGCTAGTGTCACGATGAAATTGTAAATCACCTAGCAACAATTCCTGTATTTCGTGAATAACTAAACACAATTATGTATAAAACCAAGTAATTGGAAGCGAGCAAACTAATATTACTATTGTATATTGCTTTAAATGTAAGTGGTCTTCGTGTAATTGTGTTACATTTAGCAAACTAGACTGCGTTTCACATAAGTTTGAAATCCATTAGCTTATGCTTACTTCAACAGCTGGAACGTATCTCAAACAAGATAAATGCTAGTTGAATATTGGTAATTGTGCAATTTACTGTAAATTGGAACTTGTTAATAACATTGAAACCGATTATATACATTAAACTATCTGTTACTCATGCCTGTGGGGCGAAAAAAGTTCTTGCAATGATAATACAAGTAAACATGTAATATTGGACAACAGATTTAAAAGTGTATGCTTTATTTAAAAATACGTACTTTTACACCAGTTCGCGAAGCTATAAACGTCATGTTATTAACTATGATCCCAAGTAAAGATTATTGGCGAAACAAGGCTGCTACAGGAATAATATCCATTTGTAGTAGTTTTGTAATGAAATTTCGTTTAGGAATAACATTTTTCTCAACATAAACTTCTGTTCCGGGAAAACTGTTAATCGAAAACATGGTTTACCTTAATTGGCTTACCTTAAACACAACAGAATTGTATATCTAGATTTCGTAATGAAATTGATCTCGTTGCTACAACGAGAGATGAAATATATGAATGGACTGTAGACTCATTGCAATGCGAATTCAACAGAGAATATCTCTTTTGAACATCAATTTTGCAATAATAAGTACATCTTAAAGTATTACTATTCTAATTCCTTCTAGGTCGACAGAAGATTAGGCAAATTTACCGTGACTTTAATTCATCATGTGGAGCTTGTTTTGAACAGTTTCAGAATTCTTTATTATAGAACTTGTATGATGTACGCTTTAACCATACGTCCTTCATAGTAGGCTATTGTCACGATCAAATTGTAAATCACCTAGCAACAGTTCTTTGAATTCGTGAACTACTAAACACGATTATGTATAAAACCAACAAAGATTTCTTCAAGGTAAGTAGAAGATATACAAACAGATATACAATTCTGTTCAGTTTAGACAAATTCAAACAAACCATGTTTTCGATTAACACATTTCTCGAAACAGAAGTTTATGTTCAGAAAGATGTTATTCCTAAACGAAATTTCATTACAGAACTACTACAAATGGATATTCTTCTTGTAACACTATTGCTTCGTCACTAATCTTTACTTGGGATCACAGTGAGCAACAAGACGTTAAAAGCGGCGCGAACTGGTGTAAACGTTAGTAGAGTGGGCACTTTACACCACTTTCTTAAAAAATTCCCTTTTTTCATGCATCGCTGATAGCCAGGCGTCAATTTTCCAGTGCTGTACGATACATGGTGTCATCAGTTTTGGAACCAAATGTGGTTACTTTTTCTGGAACTAGATTTGGGTATTTTTTGTTCTATTTTACTACTCTTATTTTTAAAGATATGATCCCTATTTTTCAAGCCCTATTTAACTTAGCAGAAATTACACTACGTTACGACTCTCCAACATAAGGTTACGACCCCTATTTAACGTAGCAGAGATACCTTTTTTCCATTCCCTTAATTAACATGGCATAAAAGTCAATTTTTCACACCCTATTTAATATTTTTATTTAATTCACATTATAAAAGAGTACTATTTTATTTTATGACGTAACCCCCTAAAATACACTTGTGGGGTTGTTGTCAATCTAATTACGATTTAATCTCTTACATAAGAGACTATGAGTTATATGGCATAAAAGTTAATGAATATATTTTTCGACTCCCCTTACGTCTTCCAACACTACACCTCACATAGTTCATAAGGCTATGACTCCTGATTTAATGTAGCTGAGACTTAACCACACATTGTACACAAGGTTACGATTTATTATTCCCTATTTTAAAAAAGACTACGACCCCTATTTAACATAGCAGAGCTTAGACCAGTGGATAATTTATTTTGCAACCCTTATTCATTATAGGAAAGATTTTATAAGCGACTACGAGCCTTATTTAACACAACAGAAATTATACAGCTATTTTTATTAAAAAAACACTACTTTATAAAGGAATATGACCTCTCTTTCTAAACCCATACAAATTACACCCAATAGAGGCATCTTGAATATATTTTATACAGGTTAGATTTTATAAGTATAAAATTACATATTAACATGGGCCTGATATTTTCTTACTTGTATTATACTAAAGTATTTTAAAAAAGTATTTTTAGTTTTTAATTAATTTTATTAAAATGTAATGAAAATTAATGAAAAATATTTTGAAATGGTTACCTCGCGCATATATTTTTATATAATTATTTTGTAAAACACAAGTAATATATATGAAAAATTGCCATGAGTTCAAGTTTCGTGGAGTAGAAGAAGAAGAAGAAGATTCCCTGGAGGAGAAGAAGAAGAAGAAGAAGAATTAACAGCAGCAGCAGAAGAAGAAGAGAGTTTAGGTAAGTAGATTTTTTACCAAAATAACCTAATTAAAAATTAAGATAATAGCAATAATTACGGATTATAAATGGAAAAGCTTGTATTTTTAAAATTTTGTTTTATTTTTTCACAAGTAGAATTTTTACCATAATAACCTAATTAAAAATTATTACATTATGAATAATTATAATTATAAACAATTAATAATATTTGGTAAACGAAATAAAATATTAAAAATTTTTTATTATTTTTTGCAATTTTTCACATTAACTACTACATACCCCCAAAAGGGGGTGATTTAGGGTTAAATGTCAGATATATAATTGTGTAAAACTCGTAAACGAAACAACATATTAAAATTCTGTTTTCAGTTTCGGTATAAGGGTAGTAAATAGTTTATGTGAAAAAAGTGGTGACTCTGAGGTCAAAGGCTAAATATATAGTTGTGTATATCTCGCAAACGGAACAACATATTAACATTCTGTTTTCAGTTTCGGTATAAGGATAGTAAATAGTTTATGTGAAATAAAGTGGTTACCTTGAGGTCAAAGGTCAAATATATAATTGTGTATATCTCGTAAACGGAATAACATCAAAATTATGTTTTCAGTTTCGGTATAATCGTAGCAAAATAGTTTATGTGAAATAAGTGGTGACCTAGAGATCAAAGGTCAAATATATAATTGTATATAACTCGTAAACAGGACAACATATTAAAATTCTGTTTTCAGTTTTGGTATATGTGTAGCAAATAGTTTATGTGAAAAAAGGGGTGACCTTGAGGTCAAAGGTCAAATATATAATTATGTATAATTTATAAACGAGACAACATATCGAAATTCTGTTTTCAGTCTCGGTATAAGGGTTAGAAAATAGTTTGTGAAAAAAAGGGTGACCTTGAAGTCAAAGGTCAAATATATAATTGTGTATATCTCGTAAACGGAATAACTTATTAAAATTCTGTTTTCAGTTTAGGTATAAGGGTAGTAAATAGTTTATCTGAAAAAAGTGGTGACCTTGAGGTCAAATATATAATTGTGTATAACTTGTAAATGAAACAATATATTGAAATTTTGTTTTCACATTTAACAATATAATATTACTCTTACATACTATAGAAGTTATGACGCAAACAAATGATAATATATTTTTTGTACATCAGCTATTTTACTTTTAAAAAAAGAAATTCCGCTTTTTATAATTATTCTTTAAAATATTTAAATAATAATTTTTATAACTATTTATTTTTTTTATCTTTATTTTTCTTTCATTTAGATCGTCTAAGGGCCTTGGAAAGAAGACTTCGAAGATTTCTAATATTTAGAATAATATAGATACTTTATTACTGAAATTAAGTATTTTATATACTAAAGTATTATAAGTAATAATAGTACATACATTTTTTTAAAAATGGAGAGTTCTAGTAATATAACTATTATTAACCAAATAACTAGAAAGTATAAAAATTTCGAATGAACGGTATAATGATAACTGCGCAAATTGCGAGAACCCTAATGGAGAAAATCCAATTACTTGGCTGCGAAGGGGAATTGCCCAACTATTAAATATGTTAATGACAGATGTAGCTCCTCATCATCAGGTAGTACTGACATTATGGAATCAGAACAACCCAGATAGGTCTTTTTGGTTTTCATTGCGAAAAGCAACGAATGTTGGGGAAGACTTTATTTGGGATGCTTTGAAAAGAGTTATACAGTCTAATGCAAAGTTTATGGAACAAGATCGTTTCGTTATTGATTTCCATCCTACCTATAGGGGAGGGGAGAGAAAGGCCAGAACTTTACCTCTGATGAAGAATATATGAAAAAATATAAGGGTATAGTTATTATTAAAAATAAAGATAGCAGCTGCCTTGGCCATGCCTTGGTAGTTGCTAAAGGGCTTATTGATAATCAGGGTAATAAAAATACATGTAAGCCTTATTATCACCAGCGAAGGTAATTTATGTCTCTAGAAGTGAAATTATTGTGTAAGAGTGCAGGTGTTAATTTAATAAATGGTGGTGGAATTCCTAAATTGAAATTGATTCAAGAGTATTTACGTGATTATACTATTACAGTGCACGATGGTTTGACGGGGGAGAAAGCGTTTTTCGAGGGCACGGGTGGTGAAAAGAAAATTAGTCTCCTTTATATAAATAATCATTATAACGTTATTACTAATTTAACTGCCGCATTTAGCTGTTCGTACTTTTGTGATATATGTTATAAGAAATATAATAATAAAGAAAAGCATATCGCTCATTGTAAAACATTATGTTCTAAATGCCAGAAAAATCCTCCCTGTAAAAAACAGAGGAAGTACTGAATTCTGACAAATGCAACAGGTGTTTTATGGTAACGAATGTATGACGTATCATATACAGACGAATTTGTGTTCTGTTAAAAGTGTGCACAATATGTCTCAAAGCATATGCTGTTAAGAAATATAGAAATCCTCACAAGTGTGGAGAAACGTATTGCGTAAACTGTGAAAATATGATGCCGCCCCGCCATCTATGCTATATTCGTTCTGATAAATCTACAGGTACTAAAAAATGGATGATGGTGTATTATGATATAGAATGTAGACAGGACGAGGTATTACGAGAGGGAGTAAACGAACATGTGCCTAACTTACTAATTAGGCAGCAAGTATGTTATCAATGTTGATGGTATTACATGCACCATTTGTAGTAGACAAGAAAATATTTTCTATGGTGAAAAACGTATTGTTGACTTTCTCGATTATTTGAGTAAAAAACCCGACAATGTCAATACAGTTATTTGTGTTGCTCATAACGCCAGAGGTTACGACGCACATTTTATTCTACGTACAATAATAACCAAAAACAATGGACCCCTAATGTTATTATGAGGGGGTGTAAAATATTATGTATGGACTGTAAATATCTAAAGTTTATAGATAGTTTAAATTTCTTCCCTATGGCGCTGGATAAACTATCTGGAGCATTTGGTGTAGATGAAGTTAAAGGTTATTTTTCTCATTATATCAACACAAAAAATAATCAGAAATATGTGGGACCTATGCCCCACTTTAAATATTATGGTTATGACTACATGCAGGAGAAAGAGCAGAAAAAATTAATGACTGGTATGATTAATTTAAAATTAATATTAAAAAATTAATTTCCTCAAAACAAACATTAAATTTTAAAGAAGAATTAATTCGCTATTGTCGCAAAGATGTTGAACTTTTACGTAAGTCATGCGTTAAATTCATGATCGAATTTCAGGAAATATCTCATGTTAATCCTCTGATATAATCTATAAGTATAGCCAGCGCCTGTAATTTGGTTTTCAGGTGCAATTTTCTGAAAGAGAAAGTAATAGGTATTATCCTCCATAATGGATATCGCTGGGCAGACCAACAATCTGTGGAGGCGATTCAACGGTTGGTAGATGAAGAAAAAAGGTTGGGTATTACAATAGAGCATGCAGCAAACGAGCGGGAGTTAGTATTATTAGGTATCTTTAAAGTAGACGGGTACGCGTGTATAAATAATCAGAAACATATATGGGAATACCAGGGGTGCTTCTGGCATGGCTGTCCCCGCTGTTATCCTACGGGGCGTAACACACAAATATACAATGATCCACATAGCACTATGAATATTCGCTATGATAATAGTTTAAGAAAAATTGCCCATTTGCGCGAATTAGGGTTTATTATTCATGAGATGTGGGAGTGTGAATGGAAACGTAAATTACGTGAAAGTCCACACATTAAAGAGTACGTTACCGCACACCCAAAATGTAGAAAAAGCCCCATTAAGCCGCGTGATGCTCTATATGGCGGACGATGCTCCGCAGTGAAATATTATAAAACAGCCCCGGGGGAGGAAATACATTACGTAGATGTAATTTCATTATACCCTTATAGTTGCAAAGTAAAAAAATTCCCAGTGAGACACCCAATTAAAATTTACGTTTGAGTTGTATGCCCAAGTATTGACAAATTCGAGGGGATTGTGAAATGTACAGTACTTCCTCCCTCGAATCTGTATCATCCGGTTTTACCATATTATAGTGGGGCCAAACTTCTCTTCCCTCTGTGCCGCAAGTGTGCCGAAACTTTAAATATAGAAGAATGCGCACATAGTGAAGAGGAAAGGACTCTCACTGGAACATGGGTAGTGGACGATGTCCGTAAAGCTGTAGAGAAAGAATATAAAATACTAGAAATGCATGAGGTTTGGGAATATGAGGTGGTGGAGTATGATCCTGTTAAAAAAGAAGGGGGAATTTTCACAGAATATGTAAACATGTTTATGAAATTGAAAACAGACGCCAATGGTTGGCCCCAATGGTGCAATAGTGAAGAGCGGAGAAATAAATATATTAAGGAGTATTACGAGAGAGAGGGAGTGCAGTTAGACAGTACAAAAATGAGTAAGAAAAATAAAGCCCGAAAAAGTATTTGTAAACTAGCATTAAATTGTTTATGGGGCAAGTTTGCCCAGAATGAAAACATGGGTCATACTGTTATTATTCGAGACCCTGCAACATTCTATGATAAATTAACTGATAGCAATATAAATGTAGCCCCCCCAATACCCCTTGATGAGGATACGTTATTATTAAATTACCATATATTAGATGAAGCAAATATTTCTCTGAAAAATACAAATGTAATTATTGCAGCATATACCACCGCAAATGCACGATTAGAACTATATAACTATTTAGAACAGGTAGATAAAGATGCCATATATATGGACACCGATAGTCTCATATATGCAGTCAGGCCTGGAGGAGTAAAATTACCCATAGGCGAATATTTTGGTGACTTGAAAAACTAATTACAATCTGTAGGTCCAAATGTATATATTGGAGAATTGTGTAGTGGCGGGACAAAAAATTATGCTTATGAAGCATTTAGTGAGGGCACTACAAAAACATGTTGTAAAGTACGTGGAATTACTCTTAACAGCAATACAATGAAAATTGTTAATTTTGATCAAATTAAAAATATGGTTCTTAACCATGCCCCGCCGGTAAATGTGACAACCCCGTGTAAAATTTATCGTACAAAAGACAGCAGAATTATTACTAAGGAGGAGACGAAAACCTACCAATTGGTACATACAAAACGTAAAAGAGTTGGCGAAAGTTACGATACAGTACCTTACGGATTTAAGAGAAATAAAATATTGTAAAAAGTATGAGATGTGTAACTAAGAGGTAGACAGACATACATTAAGAATAATAAACAGCTTTTAAGTTATTTTTACTATATTAATAATTCCACTGATCTTTGTGTATATTTGAAATATGGTAGTGATTATAAGTTCTATGTATATGTAAAACTACGCATTAATAATAGGTGTATTGTATTATCTCTTAATGAATGGTACCGCCTTGTATCATATTTTATCTATATTGAGGATTATTTTAAAGAAGCTTTAAATGCTACTAAATATACTCTAAGTGATGAAACTATTTTAACGCTTGACGCTACTAATGACGAAGTTAATTTATATTCATTCAGATAATAATAGAGTTGTAATTGATTTTTCTACATGGAAGAAATATGCTACTATTTTCCATGTATTAACGAGGCAATTTCTACATGTTCTAAGCTAGCTCCTCTAATAAGTAAATATTTATATGAATGTGTTATAAAGGGTAAATTTTCTAAAGTTACTTTTGTTGAAGATACTGCTACAGCAAATCAAATTCAACTAGAATTAGTTTCTATGTTAATGGGTGATTGACATATGTTTTATTTTTGGAGAAGTATATAATAGAGAGAGAGAGAAAAATATGGAGTTTCAACATCCTTTCACATGCATTATAGCGGGGCCCACAGGTTGTGGGAAGTCATATTGGGTCAAAACATTTGTCGATCATTATAATAAACAGTGGAAAAATATTATATGGTGTTACGGCGAGTGGCAGCCCTTATGTAATACTCTTCGTACATGTTGTAAATGTAAAGAAGGATTGCCACAGGGTGATGAATTTTCAGTGGAAGAAGGTCCGCACCTTATAATTATAGATGATTTAATGCGTGAATGTAATAACCGGCTTTTAGATATTTTTACCAAAGGTAGCCACCATAGGAATTTAAGTGTTATTTTTATTACTCAGAATATATTCCATCAGGCTAGAGGTATGCGTGATATTTCATTTAATTCTCACTATATAGTATGTTTTAAAAATCCAAGAGACCAGGCTCAGATTAATTACCTGGCACTCCAATTGTATCCTGGTAACACAACGTTTATTCAGGAAGCCTATCAAGATTCAACCCAGAATGCTCACGGTTACCTACTATTTGATCTAAAAAGAATACTCCCGATGAGCATCGTGAACAAACAAATGTTTTCCCCTCGGATTCATTCAATTATGTTTATGTGCTTGTAAAATAATACTAACTTTAATATTTTATATATTTTAATAACTATTTTTACTATAATAGATGTTACAAATGATTGATAAACAGAATGCACACTTACTAAGACTTCTAGTAAAGGCAAAACCTAAAGCACGCAAGGCAATATTACAAAATGCAGAGAACGAATTAATTCGTTGTATTTGTGAATGTTCCTATAACGTATTGAAAGGAAACGTTCCATTAAATAAAAAGGAGAAAAATAAATTAAGTAATTATAAAAATCTGGTATCTGGTAAAGAAAGGACCGACGCTAAAACAAAAGAAAAAGCGTTTAATTGTATCAAAAGGTGGTTTTCTCACTGCATTGCTTACACCGATTCTAGGAGGTTTGCTATCTAGTTTGTTTAAATAATGCAGCATGCGAAAAAACTTTTTTTAATTTCGCCCGAAAAATTACATTATTATCAAACTATATCTAATCTCGATGACGAGATGAAAGAAATTTTAAATAATAAGAGTATGGGTGTAGAAGAAAAATGAGTACAATATAGAGAGGTATTACAAAAATATTTACATGTTGTTCAAAAACCGGTAGCAGCAGTAACAACAACAACAACTGCTACTAATACTACTAAGAAACGGGGTGGTGCTGAGGAGGAGGAGGAGGAAGAGGATGAGATAATATCTACCCTCCCCGAAATCTGCTAGTGTAAAGCAAGACCTTTATTACGTAAATTAAAACAAAACCCCAACATTCAATGGGATGCCAATGGTAATGTTAATATATATGGTAAATCAATTCCTGGTGCTAATATAGTATATTTAATATCTGATTTTGTTAGGTGTCGTAAGAAAAATGTTCCACTCACCGGTTGGGAACCATTTGCCGTACTATTAGCAAAATCAAATATACCCTTAGAGTATATAAGTAACCCTCAACGAAAAGAGTATATTCGAGAGCTGACAGTTGCTGCTCCCTGAAAACCAGAGGAGGAGGAAGAGGAGCCGGAACCATCGCGTAAACGTAAAAAAGCTGTCAATTGGCGTAACTATAAGCATTGAAGAAGTTAGCTAACATTTACTATAACTTTCACACACTGCCTCGTTTTCAACAGCTCAAGCATTATGGAAAGCTATAAAGAAATCAATACCTTTACACAGGGTGGAACAATGGTTAAAAGAATAACCGACATATACATTGCATAAACCAGCACGTAAACGGTTTCAATGGAATCCCTATCTTGTGTTTAATATTGACGATCAATTGCAAGCTGATTTAAACGATATGCAAAGTCTACAAAAATATAATGATGGGTACAGGTATATTTTAACAGTGATTGATATATTTAGTCGCTATGCATGGGCCGTGCCTGTTCGTAGTAAAACTGGTGGAGATATTATCAAGGCATTCGAGAAAATATTTACATCTACCTCCAGGCGTAAACCTCTGCGGCTACAAACAGACAAAGGTACAGAGTTTATTAACAGGTCATTCCAGGCGTTCTTAAGAAAGCAACATATTCATTTTTTCACAACCGAAAACCCTAATATTAAGGCAAGCCTCGTAGAACGTTTTAATCGCAGCTTGAAGTAAAGAATGTGGAAATATTTTACAACAAAGAAGACTTACTGCTACAAAGATGTGCTCCCCCGACTAGTTCACGGATATAATTCTAGGCCACACGCAGCACACAAATTACCGCCAACTCTAGTGAAACAAGATATGTTTCAACAAGTGTGAAATAGACTAATTACTCCGTCCCGTACCAGTGTTAAAGCAGAAAAATATAAAGAAGGGGATACTGTGCGAATTACTAAGGCAAAACGACATTTCGCAAAACGCTACAAAGAAAATTGGACTCTGGAAATATTTAAAATAAAACAAATACAATATAAAGAAAAGAGAGTGGTTTATGTATTAGAGGATTTAAATGGGGATGTGATTGATGATACATTTTACGAAGAGGAAATTCAGACTGTGCCACTGCCGAAAGTTTACGAAAAAGACCACATTTTAGAAGCTAAAGGTAAACGAATACTTGTTCGGTGGCGGGGTTATCCTGCTTCATTTAATTCATGGATTCCAGTATCCTATTTAACGAACGACTAGCAACATTTAAAAGACCGGGGCAGTAAAAAGTTCCACCACGTCAACTTGCAGAGTGTGGTTTTTATTTCATTAGATTACCCGATATTTTAAGATGTGCATACTGTACTTTAGAATTAGGTAATTGGCAATCTTATAATATCCCCTTAAAAGAGCATAAACGTTGGAGTCCATACTGCCCTCTGTTAAGAGGTAACGTACATGTGTGTGGTTATAAAATGGAAATAAGACCTTTTTCTATGCCTGAAAAAGGATGGTAATAATAATATATTATTATAAACTAGTGATAGATTTATGTATATAGCAGAAAAAATGAATGATCCTTATCTCAAATATTATTCGCATTAAACAAGTAGTGGATATCATGTGTATAGAGGTGCACCATACCAAGAAGGGTATGGTACTGGTAGTTTTCTAGGTGGTTTATTTCGTACTGTATTTCCATTATTAAAACAAGGTGCAAAAACTGTTGGTAAAGAACTAATACGTGGTGGTATTAATGTAGCCGAAGACGGTAGAATAGTAATAGACCCGTTGAAGAAGAATTAAAAGTGCACTGGCAGGAAGCAAAAAGTAATTTAAAAAGTAAAGCTCATAATAAAATTAATCAAGTGTTGGCGGGTGGAGGAAAACGTAAAAATAAGCAAACAGGTGGTGGTGTAAAGAAAAAGAGGGTGAAGAGGAGAGATATTTTTAATTAATTATGGAGCAGCGTACTAGTTTTTACCTCACACTACCCAGTAACAGTTCTATGGAATATTTTCCTCAAAATACTCTGGCGTGCTATGCTACAAAATTATATCATCCTCTCGTGCTGGAGAAAGGTGTGTGGGAAACAGCTGTTTCCGAAGTACATTATACAGGTTCATTTAAGAATGTTTCCAAATATACTAATAATATCTGTTACAAGGTCTCGGATAAGGAAAGCTGGAACGTAACTAAAATAGTGCCCGGCCATTATTATTATGTTGATGATATTCTATCTCAAATTAACTATAAAAGCGATAAATTGAATTTACAATTAAAAGTTAAGGCTTCGGTAAAACGCATTGAGGTTAGTAGAGTAAGAAAAGACGTCAAGAGGGTTGAAGTTCGTCTATCACCCGAATTAGCCAGAATACTTGGTTTTGATCACATTCAGCAAGATGATATTGCACTTGTCCATCATGCGCGTTATCCGCCTGATTTACAGAAATCGCTACCCGTACACATGTATATTTATAGAGATATTGTAGAACCTCAGCTGGTAGGCGATACTGTTGCGCCTCTACTACCATTTCATGAAGTTCCCGTTCATTTCATGAAGTTCCCGTTTCACTGTTTTTGATGAAACTGGGTTCTCTAGGCCGGAATTGAGTTCAGACGTTAATTTTCATTGCAGTGGTCTGCTTTTTACCTGTTACAATCCGTTTTAATGCCCTAGTCTAACCATATATTTTGTAGTCTTAACAACATATTTTGTAGCCTCAACAATATATCTTGTATTCTTAACAATATATGTTTTAGTCTTAACAATATATTTTGTAGTCTGAAGAATAAATTTTGTTGCCTTAAAATAATATTTTGTACTCTAACAATATAATTTGTAGTCTTAACAATACATTTTGTAGTCTTAACAATATTTTTGTAGACTTAACAATATATTTTGTAGTCCTCACAATATATTTTGTAGTCTAACCATATATTTTGTTGATATAGCATCATATTTTGTAGCCATAACAATATATTCTGTACCATGAAAAATATATCTTGTAGTCTTAGCAATATATATTGTAGTCTTAACAATAAATATTGTAGTCTTCACAATATATTTTGTAGCCTCAGCAATATATTTTGTAGTCTTAAACAATATATTTTGCAGTCTTAACAATATATTTTGTAGTTTTAGCAATATATTTTGTAGTTTAACCATTTTTTGTAGTGTTAACAACATATTTTGTAGCCTTAACAATATATCTTGTAGTCTTAACAATATATGTTGTAGACTTAACAATATAATTTGTAGTCTGAACAATATATTTTGAAGCCTTAACAATATACCTTGTAGTCTGAACAATATATATTGTAGTTTTAGCAATATATTCTGTAGTCTTAAAAATTTACTTGTAGTCATAACAATATATTTTGTAGTCTTAACAATATATTTTGCAGTCTTAGCAATTATTTTTGTAGCCTTAACAATATATTTTCTAACCTTAAAAATATATCTTGTAGTGTTAACAATATATTCTGTTGCCTTAGCAATATATATTATAGTCTTAACAAGTTATTTTGTGGTCTTAACAAAATATATTGTAGCATTTACAGTATATTTTGTAGTCTCGCAATATATTTTGTAGTCTTAACGATATATTTTGTAGTTCAAGTAATATATTTCGTAGTCTTAACAATATATTTTTAGTCATAACAATCTATTTTGTAGTATTGACAATATAATTTGTAGTCTTAGCAATATATATTGTAGCCTTAACAATAAATATTTAGAGTTGAAAATATATTTAGTAGCCCTAACAATACATTTTGCAGTCTTAACAATATATGTTGCGGTATTACCAATATATATTGTACCCTCAACAATATACGTTGTAGTCTTAACAATATATTTTTTAGTCTTCACAATATATTTTTAGATTTAATAATATACTTCGTAGCCTTAACAATATATTTTGTAGCCTTAAAATATATTTTGTAGTCTTCAAAATATATGTTGCAGTCTTAACAACATATTTTGGACTGAAAAGAATATATTTGGAAGTCTTAACAATATCTGTTGTGGTCTTAACAATATTTATTGTAGCTATAACAATATATTTTACCTTGACACTGTATTTTATAGTCTTAACAAAATACGTTGTAACCTAGCTTTAACATAAGTTCTAACTTTAACAATATATATTTAGCCTTAAAAATATATTTTGTAATCTTAGCAATAGATATTGTAATATAAAAATGTTATATTGTAGTCTTAACAATACATTTTGTAGTCTAAAAAATATATTTTGAAGTCTTAACATTATCTGTTGTGGTCTTAACAATATTTATTGTAGCTCTAACAATTTTTTTTCCCTTAACACTGTATTTTATAGTCTTAACAAAATATGTTGTAACCTAATTGTGGTATACCAATATATCTTGTAGTCTTAAAATTTTATCTTGTAGTCTTAACAATATATTTTGTAGTTCAAGCAATATATTTTGTATTCTTAGCAATATATTATATACTCAGCACAATATTCTGGACAATATATACAGATTGCTTTCTGCAATATATTCTGCACAATATCTTAACAATATATGTTGTAGCCTTAACAATAAATGTTGTAACTTTAACAATACTCTTTCTAGGTTAATATGTATTTTGTAGTCTTAACAATATGAATAGCAGCCTTAACAATACATTTTGTAGTCTTAAAAATATATTTTGTAGTCTTAACAATATATTTTGTAGTTATAGCAATACATTTCATAGTCTAACTATATATTTTCTTGTCTTAAGAGTATATCTTGTAGCCTTAGCAATACATCTTACAGGCTTAACAATATATGTTTTAGTCCTAACAATATATTTTTTAGCCTTAACAATATACTTTGTAGCGTTAACGCTATTAATTGTAGTTTTAGGTATATATTTTGTAGTCTTAACAATATACCTTGTAGTCTTAACAATATATGTTGTAGTTCAAGATATATATTTTGTATCCTTAATAATATAGTTTGTAGTCAACACAATATTTTGTAACCTTAACAATATATATTGTAGTCTTAACAATATATTTTGTAGGCTTAACAATATATTTTGCAGTTTTAACATTATATATTGTAGTTTTAACAATATATTTTCTAGAATTAGCAATGTATTTTCTAGTCTTATGAATATATACTGTAGCCGTAACAATATATTTTGTAGTCTTGACAATATATTTTGTAGTTCAAGCAATATATTTTGTATATTTAACAATATATTTAGTAGTCAACACAATATCTCGTAATCTTAACAATATATATTGTAGTCTTAACAATATATTTTGTAGCCTTAACAATATATTTTCTAGTAATAACAATATATTTTGCAGTCTTAAAATATATTCTGTAGCCTTAACAATATATCTTGTAGTCTTAACTACATATATTGTAGCGTTGACAATATAATTTGTAGCGTTAAAAATATAATTTCTGGTCTTCTCAATATACTTTGTAGGCTAAACAATATATTGTGCAATCTTAACTGTATAAATTGTAGCTTTGACAATATATTTTCTTCCCTTAACAATGTATTTTCTAGTC
>JAGDQP010027490.1:0-17751 GCA_022664845.1 Lepisma saccharinum
CCTTCAACTAGTGGCCCACCTAAAATAAAAATGGTGTTAGGTTTCCTATTTTATTGTTTGAAATGGGACTCTCTTAAGTTTTTCATTATTTGCTACATACTACAAGAAATCATAAATATATTTTTCAGAACCCAGGACATGTGATAATGTTTTCTGTTAAAGAAAAGAAAATTCCAACCCTTGCTCGCTCACTCACACTCTCTCAGAATCACACACCGCCGACTCAACGTTAGTTGGGTGGCCTATCTTGTAGGCTTAGAGAAAAATCATGTATAAGAAAGTCATGTGAACATAATTTTGGCCATGATAGTACATTGTACACACAAGGAAATTTGTATTGCGACGTAGTGTGCAGCGAACCAAGATGGATCAAAGTCAAAAAGGTAAAGCTATCCCCTGTACGATACGCAAGCACCGTGAACGGCCGCATGGGGTATGTAGAGATAACGCTCCACATATTCTCGACCTACGGTTCGAAGTGAGACGGGATGGTCAAAGGACACTCTGGTACTCAATTTGATAGGAGGCTGAGTGCACCTCAGAGCGCCACGCATGGAAACACTGCGAGAATAGTTTCCAGTGTCCTGGCCTACCGCCTAAGCCGCGGCGATTCATCGTAGCAGGTAAAAAATTCCCGAGCCCCAAAAGCGAGCGAGCTTGTCTTAGAAGAGAAAAGGTATATCAGTCACCTTAAATTAGGCACTAAACTGTGAGGAAAGCAAAATTTCTGTCCATATAAGTTTTCAGTTCAATGCTTTGAAATCCTTTCGTTCATGGGGAAGTGAGGCTTTGATAACTCTCTCTTTCTCTGTATGTATAATATATATTGCAAGGCATGTGAAAATCTGGTTTAAATATATATATATATATATATATAAGAAGCGAGGGTCCCCATGTCATAACTTATTATTGTAACCAAATACGTAAAACGAGGAAATAAAAACATGACCTGGATAAATAAAGAAAGCTGGTTATGAATACGCATACCACTAGTATCTAGAGAAAAAAAAGAGACATCTTACACAAGCATGTTATACAAAGATTGTTCAACCAGTTAGATAATAATGTTGACAAGGAAATATTTTAAACACAGGGGAAGTAATTGTTTTATTAGATTGCAGGGACTGAAGAGAGAGAACATTTAGACCTTGAGTTTGACAAGTTAATTTAATTAGGGAAACTACCCCTGGATTTGAGAGTCTTCTTCAATCCACGTAAGTTGACACGTTTCTCTAATACTTCTTCTTATTCGTTATATTGGATACAATTTTGCTCCAGCATTCTTTCTCGTTACGCATGTTTCTATGTTTAGCAGTCATATTTAATTCTTAAGCATTAATTAAAGATTTAATGGCTCGAAATTCATACGACACTGGTCACCCAATGGTTGATTTAATTATTGAAACTATGAATTTCATTAAAACTCCTAACTAATACTCTTTAGGTAAAAAGATATATCATTTAGGTATAAGGATAAATCTGAATGCGAGCTCCTGCGTAGCCTAGTCGGTAGCGCGCTCGACTTCAGTGTGAGCGGTCCCGGGTTCGATTCCCGGTGTTGACTCAGCATCGTGAGGACAATTGGGGAGCTGCTGTGAATAAACATTCTTCGGCTCTCCTCTCCCAACCCGTCTGGTCAGCGTGGGAGCAGTAGACCAACTCCTCCCTTCGGGGAGAGGCCTCATCCACTAGTGGATTGAATATGGCTGTGATTTATTATTATTATTAAATCTGAATTATAATTATTAAATCATAAGTTGCATGCAGTCATGCATAAAATAATTTTTGGTCATTACCAGAAGGCAGGAGCAAGTTAATTGTAGAATTAATTCGCTCTACCAAACTTACAACGTGTTCTGGTAACTATATATGAGCTATGCAGTTCATCAACACGTCCAAAATTGTGCTGAAACTTTAAATTGACAGGCGTACAAGAAAGGAGGGTAGGACGATGGAATCGCCGGTTTGCTTTCAGGCAACATTAGTAAGTATATTTAGTTTTTAAAAAAGTCATAATTAACACGAAAAATAGCGCGGATTTTTTTTAAGAATAAACTTAAAACTAGTAACGATCCAGATATACCTATTAATAGAGTATTGATGTTAGTTAGTAGATAATCGTATAATGCAAGGCATGTTGAAATCGGGTTTCAAAAAATTCATAACTTAAACATTCTTTTATCTGCTGTCTTTTTTGTTGTGCTTTTAAAAGAATGGTAAACATTAAATATCAAAGACAAATAAGTGGAAGGATTTCGCTGACGAATTAGATAATTCATTCGATCAGCTTTTTGATGTAGCAGTTAACGTTAACATGCCTAAGCAAGGTAGAAAAACAAAAGAAGAAAGTAACACATTAAAGACATACGTATAATACAAGACAAAGAGCAGTACAGCGCAATGAAGCAGTCAGTACAAAATATTTTTAATGTTCATAGCCATAACTATCCTATGCGTAGTTTTGACGTAGACAAGGATAATAATGAACATTTCATGTACCAATTCGATGATGACAGACATCGGTATCAATGGGACAAAACCAAAGCTAAGGAAAAGCTTGCCACTATGTTTATGGGGAAAGCTCGTGATTGGATAAAACTACGTATTGAAAAAAAATAAATAAATGCATGACGCTCATTGGCATCCAAAAATAAAAATTAGGAATTTTTATAACGATCCACCACTTCATTCAACGCCCCTTTGCCCCCCTCCCCCTAAGGTAGTGCGTTACAAAAAAAAAAACCATTCCAGATTTTAAAAATTCATACATTTTTGTGCAATAATACCAAATTTGACACTAATAGATTTAAATAAAATTAACTTCTGCATGTATATCCCTGTTAAGGATATTTATGGTGAATTTTTAAAGTGATTTTTGAAAGGGTGTTCAAGCCCCATATCAGTCACCAGCACATGTAAAGAGCATCGGAGAATTAATTATGTGATATTTGTGACTATCCTGATGTTGACTAGCATTCCCAAAATAAAATTTGGGATTTTTGTAACATTCCATCCACCCCTTTGTTACGTCTCTTTCCCCCACTAAGGGGTGATTACCCAATTTGGAGACACCTATATTAGCATTTTGGATGAGTGTTATTGCATTTTGTATCTAATAATACTCACTTGTCGCAATTTCCTTACAAATAATTATTGAAGAAAAACTGCTTCCAAAATTTAACATTACATCTCCCATTAAGAAAGCCGGCCACCTGGCCGAGCAGTCTGCGGCGGTAGGCCATCAGCTCGAAAGTTCTGGGTTCGAGTCCCGGCAGGGGCATGGGTGCGGATTTTAACAGCTAAAGGCGAATCGTGACGGGCCGAAGTCGAAAGTTACTACACTGGCTCATATAAAAATAGTTTACCAAAGTTTATCCCATAAAGAAAATGTACTTTCGTGTTTGCGCCCCCCAAAAGTGGGCTAAACTGTGATTCTGTCCAATTTAGTTTCAAGATTTGAAAAATTCAATAAGAATGGCAAATTTTCAATAAGAATGGCAAATTTCAAATTGATAGTGCGAAACGTTCGTTTTCCCCCAGTGCTGTAGAAAATTACAGGAATTATGCAACAGTCCATAATATGAGGACGGGGGTTCGCGGTGGCTTAATTGTAGAGCACTCACCTCTGGCACTAGGTGTCGTCGGTTCGATCCCTGCGCATGTCATATGGGCTTTGTGGTGCACAACGAGCCTGTGCGTGGGCTTTCTTTTAGTTCTCCAGTTTGCTCCCAATTTCTTCATTCCACCAATTCATTTCTTCATCATCCATCCCTCTTGATCCAAAGTATTCTAAAGATTAAAACTACATTCAAATTAAGGTGTGTGTATGCGTTTGAGAAAAGCCTTGCCTTTTCTCCGTATATATGTAAACATTAACGAACACATCTCGCGCCTGTCTTTGTAGCGATATGAAGCCATTTCTGAGTGAAAAATGTTGAAAATGATCTTAACAATTCAAATGGGATTTAAAAGAAAAGGGACTTGTGCATATGCCTGGCATAGAATAGAACTTTCCAATATTGAAAAATAATTATTGATAATGTAATAGGAAGGCAAAGTTCAATAACCGATCATTTTATTAAACAAGTTGGAGTTGCTATTCGAAAACAATTTCAATGGCTCTCACACAGATACTCATTTTATGAAATAGATTTGCAATAATAACAATTAAGGTGCGTATGGACGGTGTCACTCACAGTAGTGAGTGTCTAATAATATGAGTTCTTTGGCGTACGTAATGTTAACTTCATATTTCGCTCTCCATGGGGTATATATTTGAATTGTACTTATTTTTCTGTTATTACCACCTTTCTCCTCTCATTCTGATTGATTGATTCATTGAATTGTTGACACCCTCACGAACCTGTGAGTTTCTAAGAATACCTCCTACAGATTCTGCCAAACTAGGATTCGAAAACATTGCATTAAAATTAAGACCCCTACACACTAAAATCAAAAGAGCGGATTCCGCTCAAAACGAGCGGAATAAGTGACCGCTCGTTTAGAGTGAATTTTCATCGGAGCAATGATGAGAAATTTCCGCTCGAAAAAAGAGCGAAAATCTGTTGTAGTCTATTTCAATGGAAACCTAGATATTGTATTTGTATAGATGAATTTCCATCTATTCAGATACAATTTACATCTTGTGAACATGAAAACGACGCAATAAAATGTACAAAAGTGCGAAAGGGAGCATTAATTCATATGTACTAAAAAGAAAAGTACTGTACTTGGGAATGAAAATGAGTAAAATAAAGCTAAACCTGGAGGAGATTTTAACCCGGTACCGTTCGATCAGCAATCCAACGCGTTAACCCCTCAACCAAACTGCAAAAATGCGTCCTCGGAATTGTTTTTTTCGTCTCGTCAGGTACTTATCTTACTCCTGACGTTTTTTATGTATTTTACTAACAGAAAAGTTTTAAAGTTCTGTTTTCTCATTTTTAACTATACATGACGCTATAAATTTCACAGTATAGCTTAGTCTATCGATAGCCTTTGCTTTTACAAATGGCGAAGACCAATGTTGACTAGTAGTCATGCCCATGATGCATTGCAAATCGTTTTAAAAAGAGTGGAATTCAAACCTATCTACAAAAATGAGAAAATTCACTCCTAAACGATGAGAAATTGAAGCACCAAATCACTTTAAAAAGATGAGAAATCGCTATTTTTCCTTTGGCGGCTCAATAGAAAACCGCTCTTTTAAGAGTGAAAAAATAAATTACATCGAAAAGAGCGAAATTCCATCTAGAAAGAGTACATTTTCCATCCAACGCGATAATGTTTTGTTAGAAACCATTTTTTTTTATCGAAAATTCCGCTCGAAAAGAAGCGGTCCCCCTTTTCCATCTAAAAAGAGTGAAAATTCCGCTCTTTTTATTTAGTGTGTACCTGGTTTGAACGCGGAGAGCATACACTATTTATTTCGGGCAACCTAGGACTCTTCTCCCATGTTCCATATTTATTTCTTTATTCATGTCAGCTTTAGAGTCGCAAGAACTGAAACGGCCCAATAAATCGAATCACTGAAACCATATTTGAAATCAGTCTCTCGCTATCTGCTGTTTTTTGAGGCGTTAGTTTAAGTTCATTGTGAAGAAAGCAAACAAAATAAAAAAGATCTGTCATCTCTCTAGAGTTCGAAGTTTTGAATCGATAATCAAGGTCGCTGAACTCAAATCTCTAATAAGTTTTTCTTTTTCTTAAAATTGGGTCCTGAAATGAGTTCCTAAAATGGACTAAGCTAATCGAATGGAAAGACTTGCCAGTCGCAGAGTGGAAGCATAATTTAAGCTATTTGAACTCAAATATGGATAAGTTTCTCTCTACCAGCTTTCATTGACGTGTTAGCCTCAACTCATTACACGGGGAAAGCTAATCAAATGAAAAGGTCTTCCAGCTATAGAGTCAAGATACATAACGGCATGAAGTCGTTGAAATGAAATAACTTTCTGTGAAGTTGCTTTTGTTCACGAGCTTACATGATTTCTTCAAATGAAGACGGAAATAGAGATATCTGCAAGTTTCCAATTCACAAGATTAAAAATGTTATTTTTCCTCAAAAAATTTAATTTGAATTTTTATGGCCTTTACTCATCTTTGGCTTAGTCCGACTTATATTTCAGTTGGAAATAATTAAAAATTCATCTCTGACATGTAAAGCACATGTAACAGACAGCTGCTGTCTAGCGCAACACTGTCTCAAGCTAAACTAAAATACAGAAGAGACAAGCCCTGTAGTCCCCCATTAGTTACTGTTCCCGGTGGGTGAGTGGTAATGTCCTTTATCTTGTAAACAAGGGGTCTCTGGTTCGATATCCGGTAGGGACACAAGTGATTAGAAGTCCAATTTAAACTGCTTGATCCGTCCTTAAGACGTTAAAGTTTGTTTTGGACAGAACACCAGACGTCAACATCCCGTTATTTTCACTATAAAGTAATGTGGTAAGCATTGCGTTGTATCATTTTGTTTAATGAAAATCTGCTGCAAGCGTCCGTATTAGTTAATCAGCTACTTGCATAATATGCTTAGTTAATATGCTAAAAATGCATATGTTTAAGTAATTTTCAACCTGAGTGCCGCGGTACCTTACTGTGTCTGGATGACTCACAAGAGCCGCGAATCTGAAGAAATTAATTGCCACTAGTCTGCTGATCTGACTTTAGTACATTGTTAGATGAAACAATGATTAAATATTTAGTATATTTGCGAAAGTCGATGATTCAAAGATTTAGGTCATATTTCTGTTGTATTGAACTATGGACTTCCTTTGTCCAATATAGTTTTCTCTCAATGTCGTGCTTGGGAAGTCACGAAGATTTCATCCATTGAATATAAATTGTTAATCTACACACGGTGGAATGCCTATTGTGGGTAATTATGAACATATTTGTTGTCTTTGAAAAATATAGTACTGAAAGTAAACAAATTATATCAATACCGTTGTGTTATATGGGTAAACGTATGTTGAATTGAAAACAAGAATGTCAACAGAATATGACGCGATTGTTGTACATTAAGCTGTAGGTTGATCTCAATTGATTGTTGTATATTTCCCTTGAAATATACGATCATTGCTGAAAACATACTATTTATTGTATTACAATTGCGTTGGACATTAGAGATGGAATTTATATACTCCCCAGATCTTGGGCAGATGATTAAATGTATTTAGATGTACTCTCGGCCTAGTGAAATTATTATATAAAACATCATTATTTATTTATTCTTCATCCTTTACATACATGTCGAGAAACCTCGTGGTGGAGGCATCTTTTTACTATGGAAAACGTTCTGACGGTTGTTGGCACAGCCTAGTAGAGATCCCTTGATGATTGCACGCTTTCAGGGCTACTACTTTCGAGGCTTCTTCTCTGAGGCATTGCGATGATTGATTAGGATTACGGGTGAGCCGGAAAACAAAGATAAGGACGTTAGGTGTCCGACGAAATAAATCAGGTTGGGAACCACTGCTCGGGTTCTCGGATATTCAAAGCCTGATCTCAAGGTATATTCTTGGAGTATCCTGTGCTATGTGTGTAGTTAAGGTATCATCCTGGCAGTCACCTTGTAAAACACTAAACATGGAAACCTTTCAGTTAAAATCACCTATCTTAATTCCGCGACGTCAACCTCTAGACCACAGGCAGCACAGGAATTGAACATAAGTAATCCACCCCGGTATATTTTTTCATTGCAAGAGAAGAGCGTGCACGTGCAGGTCAGAACACGGCTTGCAACAGAGGAAGTTACATATCAGTCTTCTGTAAGCGCTTGAATTGAGAAGATGGCAAGTGTAGTGTAGGTCAACAGTAAAAGAGAGTAATTTGGAGCTTAGTTTCGTGATAAAATTCCTCACAAAGGAAGGGACGGATGCTAAAGAAATTTTCGAGGGGATGTGTGCTGTATATGATGGTGATGCACTTTCAAACTACCAACTGAATTTCAGGGCCAAGCAACTGAAGTGGGAGCGGATATCGATTGAATACAATCCCTGCTCAGAGTGAAGTGTGGAGGCAACCTCAAAGGAAATGTGACAAAAAGTGGAGACCATGATTTTGCAAAATCATGAGTTCACGTTATAGCTCATTAACTAGTCATTTCAACTGGCACAGTTTACAATATCATCCATACAGTCTTGAGGATGTGAAAGGCTAGTTACAGGTGGGTTCCACGAATGTTGTCGCCTGAGCAGAATCTATTTCTCCGGCAAGAGAATTTAGACATGCTTAGAGAAATCCCAGATAACTTCTACTGAAGAATTGTAATAACCACATGAATAGACCCAGCAACATGATGATGAGACCAAATAAGAGTTCATGTAGTGGAAACATAAGGTGTCACAACTCAAAAGAAATGTTATGTATAACGGTCAGCTGGAAACATCTAGGCAAACGTTTTTGGGCACAAGGTAGTCTACTTTCTCAGTTCACTAGGAGACAAGTCAATCATTACTGGAAACACCTATGCTATCACGATGATGTCTTTATGCGAGGCTGTTAAACAGAAACAGCCCTGGAAGGTTGTCGGCTGGTGTGTAGCTACTCCATGACAATGCACCCGCACACAAATCATGCAAATCATAGGCTGCTATCAAGAAATGTGGCTTCATAGAGCTTAACCATCCACTCTATAACGCAGACTTGTTTCCTAGTGACTTCTTTCTGTTTCGAAAAATGAAGCAATTTCTGCATGGTCTACGATAACCCATTCAAGGAATCTGTAACAGGGTTTCTCGACAGCCAAGCCATTTATTCTATTTCCAGAATATTTGACCAAAGAAGGCAAAGTGGACCAAGCGGATTGAAGTCGAGGAGGACTACACTGAAAAATAATGAAGTGAGTTTCATTATCATATTTCATTTTCATGCTCAAGTAGACATACTGAAGTTATTCAAGTTTCAACATTTCGGGAGCTTTTAGTGGGTTTCCCTAGTTGGTGGTGATAAGTTAAATAAATATTTTTGTCAACACAGAACCATACAATTTTAAGACTGCTGTACCATTTACACTTAACCGGAACAGTCTAAAAGCCTATTGTTACATATATCATTATACATTTATTTATGGATTTTATGAAACTTTGGATCCGGCCCGGGAAGGACATGGGAAAAATGTTAGTTTTTCGTACTTCAGACTTTGGTATATTTGTTGTAACTTTTTTGTTCTGTTTCCCTTTTAACGTTGTTTTTCCCGTTTCTCAGAAACTATGAACATGTTACTTGAAGATCAGAAACCTAAGGTTGATCTAAAAATCGAAAACTGGATTTTGAACAGACACTAAATTTTGATTAACCAACCGTTTCAAGCGTCTTACATTATGCACCGTTACACGCGTGACGGCGATGTGATCCAATTTGTAATAGATTATAACAAATAATTTATTTACATCGGTAAGACTGTGACGTTTGCGTATAACATACTTTGAACGTTAGTCTATACATCTTAAGCTAGTACCTGTGTATATTTTTAGTTGTTATTTGGTTGTTTTCTACTTTCTTACACTACACAATATCGCAACTTCTGGAGTTAAACGATTATAGGCGGGACGGTGATTTGCCCCTGTTTATTTTCCAAGTCTTATAACCCACCAAATATTTATTATAATTTCTATTATACTATTTGCTGTTTGATTAATTTTCAGTTACTTATATTTTGCTTTCTAACCTATTGTTTACTTTATTCTGCTGTTATACAAACAAGAGCTGAGACCTGGTCACTTTTCATAATCCGGCCTGACGGGAAGCTAGATGTCCCGGTCCAAAACTTCACCCGATCTAGAAAATATAATTAACAGGGAATTATTTCGGCGTCGTGTTTTTCGTGATCTGGTGACAACATCTCCAGCCCTGGTCACCCCTGAAAGAAACACTGTTGGAAAACAATGAAACAATTAAAAACTCCGCTTTGTACTCCGGGTTACTGGACCTAAATCAGCGGATCACAGGCTCACGCCGGTCTCGAAGCCTATACTTGTTGACGCGGCTACAAATTGACTCGAATGACCGATTGACTCTGTTATCTGTTTCAGCTTGGATAAAAATTGTAAACGGTAGCTTAACAAGCCCAGGTCCAGGTTTTAAAGTAAAATTTGAAAGCGCTCTTGTTTATTACAAACTAATAATAGAGATCATTTTCGCGAATTTTGTCATTTTAACAAAAGAGATTAACAATTCATCTTTAGTTTGCTATTCCATTATCAATAGTTGTTGTAGTAGCCCTTTGGTAAACTATCTTATATGGGACAGTCTAGTAATTTTACTTCAGCCCCTCATGATTCGGCCCTGTACACTTACTTAAAAGCCACAAACATTATGTACCAGGCGGGATTAGAACCCGTAACCTTCGAGTCGTTTGCCTAACACCTTCTCCAGTAGCATACATACGTCAAAAATACGTGGATTAAACGTTAGTACGGAAACGTAATTATAACGTGTTATACGTACCGTATCGAAATGTCCGCCTGTTCAACGGTTTATTTGACGTTGAATAATGGTTGAGAAGAAACTGGTTAAAATCAAGAAGCGGAGGATGGAAGAAACGGGTTCAGTTGGTCAAAACACAACATGGTTGCTGTCCATTGATATACACATTTAGCTGCATTACGCCCGTTGTTTTCGTCATGATATATTAATTTTCCAACAGTAAATTTTCCAACCGTCTCCTGTGAGGTTCGTAGCTGCAATATTCCGCACTCGTCGTTGGTAGCTCTTCACACTAACAACTCGGCCACGGACTCGTCTTCAGAGTCACTACTATTTTTCTATTTCCTTTATGTTACGAAGACGTTATCTATACTAAAAGGCAGTCTTGAAACGCAGTCATCACAAATCCAGACGTATCATTTGACCATCATGTAAGAATAAGAATAAAGAATTCTCTGTTATGTGAATTTTTCTTCTTTAGCACTTTGATTATCGCTGCATTATTAAATTTGTATTTCTGAATAAGTATAATATATCGCATTAAAAAAAAAACGCATATGCCCTATCAACAAAATTAAATGTTCGTTGAAATATAATTTAAAATTCAATCAATTTTTAGCATATAATTGAGAATATGACAAACCTTGTTAGTTTTATTCTATTCTCTTTTATGCACATGTTTACGTAATTACCTTGAAAAGACATATGAAACGTAATTTAAAGCACAGTTCAATACAATAGTTAAAAACACGTTATATTATCATTCTATCAACGAGATGAACTTTTTGTTGGATTATTGATTGAAATTCAACGTGTTTTCAACATGCAAAAGAGGACACAAAATAATAGTTAATGCAATCAATTAGCTTTTAATTACAAATTTTATTTCATTAAATTAGAAAGAATCCCATGAAACGAAATCTATATCCCATAGTTGAAAGTAATAGTTTTTTCCATGTGGAACTATATCAACAATATCAAGTCTTTGTTGAAATATGATTTAAAATTAAACGTACTATTTCAACCAATAACGGTTAATCAACGAAATAAATAAACAAAATCAACGTTCAAAACACATTAGTGTGCTACTGAGGTTAGACCGCACGGCTACTCGGTCGGCTAGAAAATTGTTATGTAGAGTGATAAAAGAATTTAAAATCAGTTCTCTAGATCAGTATTTTCAACTCATTGATGTATGTCGTCGGAGTTTGGTTTCTTCCCACCACCCCCCTCTCAAGAGCAAAGTAGGAACGTATTTTGCCTGGCCGTGCGCAGTGTTGCCAACTAACTTTGTGCGAAGTTCTCAATGAAACCGAGACACTCACTACTAATGAAGTATAAGTGACCCCTATCATCATGCTGTGTAAAGCAATTAATAATTCAGATGATGTGTTCCAACTCCCAAATTTCTGTTTTTAGTTAATTTTCAATTAAAAGTCTACCACTTTCAACTTGTAAGTTACAAATACCATTTACCGTAATCACATGGAACTGTGTTGTTATAGTGTAATAACCGTTTCTTTAATTGTATATATATATATATAAAATATATATATATATTTCGTTGTTTTGTGGAACAAGCAACAAGCATAGCCAAAGTGGGCAAAATTTTACGAGTGATGTAGTCAGTTGAGATTTCGTTTCTAGGTTTGGTGTTAAGAGGAATATTGTTTAATTTATTTGAAACTGTTCCATGTATATACAAATCACTCTCTAATATGACGATGAAAAAATCCTGTTTTTGTACGATTATGTCTTCTGTTAAACATATGCAATTATTATTTCGTCTGAATATGTTTAGAAGCAGGAAACGAGAAAAAATGAAAATCAATTATAATGATAAATGCAGCAGGGAATTTTTTTAGTTCTTGAAAGAAATCCAGAAGGAAGATATCATTTGAAAAAACAAGATATTCTAAAAAAAATATGATCCGTGAAAACACTAGTCGAAATGCTACGTCAGCTGTCCTTGTACTGAAAAGGAGAGAAGGCACCTGCCATCAGGCATGCATTTATAAAGGGACCCACTGGACCCTAGCCCAGAGCGTCAAATTTTAGGGGTGCAATTATTACTAACTACTACCAGGCATAGGGAGAGATTAACACTGGTTGGGGTGGTATCGGATACTTCATGTTGAGAACGCTGGAGTTGATCGTAGTCATGGAATAAGAGCTCGTGAATGTTTTTCAGGAAGGGACATATGAAAAATGCTATATTTTATAATGAGGTTAGTATTATAATGGGTGACGCCAAAATTTATAATGGGGTGCCAGCCCAGGACGCTTTGAACCCTAAATCGGAGTCTACGATGCCATATAGTGTGCAATTGGAATCAGTGCCTTAAAATTTAAGTTGAAGTTACGGATAATTATAGCCGTTAATAAGAGATATTTTCATTTATAAGTCTTAGAACACGGGTATAAGGTCAGTAAACGTAAATAAGGTCAGACTATGTTCAGTGCTTTTCCGTTTCCTTTATTATCTGTTTCAGTGTCAGAAATAAAACAGAAGATGGATTTCCAAACTGGTAAAATTTCCTTCAAAACATTTTCCTTAATCATTTGAGCTTCCTTAATGGAAAAGGCAATTAAGACTTACGAAAGTAAAGAATTCGACGTGAGAACTGGAGCCGTTCGTTTACGTCATAACATTTAGTAGTTAATGCATCAAAAAGCGTGAAAGGAAGTGACAGAAGGCAATTAAGATAATTGTTTACAAAGACATATTTAACACGCGATATCTTGTTCTCCATTTTAAGAATGATTATACGACCTTACCTTCAACTTTTTATATCAATTTCACTTTAACTATTAAGTAATGGAATATTAATCCATTAGAACCGTAGTATGATATATTAATTGTATTTCCACAAAAACTTCTGAACTAAACCTGAACTTATAACAACATAAACTTATCTTAGGATATCCTCTAAATTAGAACTAGAAAGTGCGTTAGTAAATGACAATATAAGAGTTTTGCAAATATGACTTTTCAGTATGAGAATGCCAAATGGATGAGACATCCCACACAAGAATCTTGGCCTCAGTCAAGAGTGATTCAAGCTTCCTTATACAAGTGCGACAACTTAAGCAAGCTTACCAAACCAAGCCAAAAAGTTTTAAACAAGATTGAATAGAGCAATCTAGTTTACAAGAATCAAGGTTGGAAAGCTTTGACAGGACAGTGAATAAAGAAAGTAATATACATCTTAAAAAGAATTAAAAACGTTAAACTGGATGGGAATCGAATCGAAGTCTTTTGGTACACTGATCCGATGCTGTAGCCATCAGACCAAGGAACCACTTTGCTTTCCAACCTCTATTTGTAGTTTGTCCATCAGATTCGCAAGAGAAGGCTGTAATCAAAGGATGAGAGCTGCCGAAGATTAGCTTACCACGAAATATTCTTGGCGTGTGATGGGACTTCGGGACACTAAGTCGAGAACGGCAATGGAATGAAATGAAGTTCAAATATATTTCAAGTTTAACAAGCTTTCTCGCATGATTGTCCCAAGGAGCTTGAATCAGGCTAGTTTTAGCAACCAGTTTGTTATAAGGTGAAAAAATTCCCCATTACAACTTAAATTACATTGTAATTAAAAGAAAGAGTATCTCTTATGTTAACTTGTATCTTCCCAAGGTTATGTATGTAGTTAAATTTAGTGTAGATGGATAAGTGCTCTTGCGCAAGAGAAATAAATAGGTGTATATATAAACAGAAACTTTATTATAAATATGTAACATGTTGAAGAGATTTTGAGTATATGTTTTTTATTTCTATTTTTATTATATTTTTACTTTTTGCAGTACAGCAGGACAGAAGGATCACTTCGGCGGGCATGCCTCTAATTCTCTGTCTTCGAACGAATGCCTCGAAGTTTTGTCGTTTTCAAACATTCTAAGGTGATTGGTTACTACTATTCGCGGGCCTCGCCTTATGAATAGAAGCCGTTGTGAGAAGTGGCTATAAGTAAGCAGTAGTCTCTTTTGTTCAACCACTCTCACCAACATGTCTATCTAGCTTCCGTTGAAATATACTCTGTTCCAAGAACCAAGTGATAGTTAAGAAAAGTTATTCGCAGGAGTGGAGATTAGTTGCCGTGAAACCAAGTTCTCTTTTTCAGTTATAGTAAAAAAGTATCTATTTACGTCTTGAGACAGGATCCGATTATCACCAAGCAACGGTAATTATTTTTAGTTCAAGAAACAACTTTTATTTTCAATTATTGTAGCTGTAAATTAGTAAATTTAGCCCTGATATGACAATAATGGGTATACGCTGATCAAGAATAATATAACAAAATTAGTAATGAATTACATAGAAAAGACTATAAATTTAGTTTCACAAAGGAATTAAACTGATGGTAGAATGAGCCGATCAGTAAAAGAATTGTGCGTAACTCTTAAATGATGGAGGTTACAGAGCCTTTTTCCACGGTTTAATTTCTATATCCCGAGAAATATATAAGTAAAAAGGAATCAAAGTAGAGAACTATAATTTTAGATATAGAAACTAACAATTATTATATATTTGCCAGACCGTATTGTAGATAATAATAAATAGATCACTGAGCGAATAACGGTACAGAACGTTGCAGTAGGCCACAGTCCGATTCTATTCAAGCTTAACGATAATGTCACATAGGACCGGTTTTCATCTTTAAGTAAATAATTTCCATACGTAAATGAGGCAAAGAGACAGAGAATAATAATTCAAACCTTTTTTTATATATAGATATAAATATATAATACTGGTAAATAAATTATTTTTTCTTATTAACACAGAGAGGGTCTTTTTTGAAGTAATACATGAGGAGGTAGAAAGTTCCTATATCAGAAAACTACAAAAATCGTTATTATTTAGTTGTCTCAAGTGAAATAACTCCTAATAGTACCTTTACGACTGTATAATCTCTAAAGTATTATATATTATTGAGTGCCAACGAGCTGCTTTTATCTTGCTTTTATCTTTATCTGCTTAAACAGGTAATAAATTCTTCGGAACTATCATACCCGAGAAATTAAAAAGAGCCGATTTACTAAACATTATAATAACAAAACTAAATAGACTTAGGCAGGAGAAAGAGAAAAAACAAGTTGTTCTAAGAAGTTTGTTTAATGCTTGTTTATCAAGTTCAACACAATATCAAGTTTTAAAATATCAAAACACTGACAACCTTGTTACAAACTGTCATGCTATGTGAGATATTTTGGTATTATTATGTAAAAGAGGTTTACTCACTAGCTTACTGTAAGTTCCTCTAGAAAGGGAAATTTATTGCCTTCCTCTTCCGTGGAGAATCTCTGGCTCATCACCAGAGGATTCAAAATATTCTGAAGAATTTTAGTCTTTACTTCCAATATTCATCTGTTATTTATCTGAGATTCAAATTCCATTTTGACACATTTCTTATGGCCGTTGTGGCGACGATATGGATGCGCAGACGAACCTTTTCCAATAACTTATAACGTCACAACGTATCTTTAACAAAAATAAAAGCTTCACGGCCCGAAGTTTGAAACACAATTTATTATTAAAATCGCGTATTAAATACACATATTAAACGCGCACAACACAAGGTTTCGACTACGTTTGTTTGAATAGCTCAGCACTCATAATAAGCGAATTTCTCCGTATACGAGGTTTACAAAATCCATGGCCTGCAATGAAATTGGTTCCATCCCAATACTACGTCACACATATCCAGTATTAAAATTACTCCACTAATCCAACGGAGATACACAAAATTTCTCGAGAGTTATTTGCATGATACAAAAACGAGCTGAAACACATAGCTGATTGGTATAATCTACATAAGTCAAGAAAAAAAGTAGTTAACCCCTTAATGCAGATGGGACACCAGTGTCCCATTTCAATTATTATTTTCTACAACTACGATTATTAGTAAAATCGATCGGAGTTGATATTGTTCCCTACCCTATGGTCCAAACAATATTTGACATATTTTTGCTTAACTCTATTACTTGTATTCATAAAAATAGCGATAGATAAACTTATAAAATAAATTATATCATCAACATTCGGAAAAGTCTTAAATAGGATTCTTTTTTTTTCTCTCCAAAGGTTTACTGAATATTTATATGAAAGTGTATACTATATTTAATATAGGTTTATCCAAATAGTCACTAGTTTTTTAGAGACTAGAAGAAATTACATGGGACACATATGTCCCAATCTGCATGAAGGGTAACAAATCATCTCTGCTATGCAAACCAAAAATGTAAGGATTTTTATCGTTGTTTGATTGTTGACACAATATTTCCCCATATATATTTTATTGAAACAATATCTGCAACGTGTTTATATTTTCCGCACATCTTATTCTTTCAGTATATTTTATGAATTTCATAGATTGTAACTAAAAGTTTTTGTTCCTGGCTATATTGAAAGCACACTGAATTGCAAGGGAAGAAAATATACTTCGTAGTTTTGCGAAGCCTCTTCCTGTGAGTTGTGTGTTCCCCGCGCAAGAGGAAAAATATGTCGATCTCAAAACTTTTGCGTTCCCAACACTTTGAACTTACGGAAACAGAAATTAGGGCATTGTTGTTTACTGATCATAGCGAGTCTGAAGTTGAATTAGACGAAGAGGTTTCTTATTTCTTGAAGACCACGTGGGCTCAGTTGTACTTGAGAGTGAATCTAACGCCCTGGTTATAATTGATATTTCCAGTGTTACTGAAGGTTAACAAGAAATTACCGCAGAACAACCAAATGTGAAAAATCTAGTAGATGTAAAATGGAGGAAAATATATATCAGGTACAGTCTGGATTGGGTTGTTTAAACCAAGGTGGTTTAAACCACGGTTTAAACCTTGGTTAAAACCAGGTGTTTCCTTTTTTTAAAAAAGAAATACAGTTGGTTTAACCCCCCCAAAATAATTAAAATAAAATATACCACAAATAGTCTGAACTCAATGGTGACGATTCCACATATTAAACCATCTCCGTTAATTTTATATCATTTTCGCCTTGTAATGAATGGGTTCCGGGTTCGATTTTCGATGGGGCCACAGAATTTCTCTAAAGTAGTTCGGATGTCAGTAGGTTCTGTCCTTCATAACATTACTGTTACATACGGACGTTAAGCCTAAACAAAAGAAACGAAACCAAATTGTATCTTTCTACTCGCCTGAATGCCTGTTGTTTCATAGAGAAGCCAAAGTTAACTTTGCTTAAAAATATTGATATAAGTTGGCAACATTTATGGACTGTATCCAGTGATGTGTGCGGGGATTAGGTTCTAAAGGTTCGGGCCCCCTCCGCAATTCCGATATTTGTAAATCTACTACAATTTTACA
>JAGDQP010027491.1:0-24948 GCA_022664845.1 Lepisma saccharinum
AGTATAGATAAGAGTGAAAAACGGAAAATCCAAGGGACTATACAGATGCATCCGCGTTCAGAGCGAACACATCGTGCAAGTGTTAATGGTGATGTGCAACGCTTATAATGCGTTCACTTTACTTTATGGCCCGCGGAAACCGTAAAACTTACAGGAGGAAAGGAATGTTATCAAGGAGAGGGCAAGTGTGCCAACTGTAATTTCAGGTAATCTTAAAGTATGTAATGTGTGAAAAAGAGCAATAATGAGATGGAATTATTTGTCTTAGTCCGGGAAGGGTGTGTGGAATGAGGGTGATGTAACGAACGCGAGAAAGTAATTAAATGACCTCACGTATAATAGTGAAGTTTGAACTGTAACTTATTGCGTTGGGGGAGTGAACATGAAGTTTGCTAAACTTCGTGTAGTTAACGTATAATGATAAAAAAAAAAAAAAAACTGATTTTTCTAACCTACATTGTAACCTAACCCATGTTCCGAAATATATTATTAATAAAAACAATGAACAGACCTGATTTTTTCTAACCTCGCCGGCTGCGGTTTGTTAGCCTAGAAAATCGACTTTTTTATTGCTTAATTCAGAATTCTTTTTACTCTTTTCTTTATTTTCGCTTGCAGGCACTTCTATAAACAACTAGTGACAACCAACGATTGAAAAAGTGTTAAGAAAATCCATATTTCAGTATCGTTTCGTTAAATACGCACCCTAGTTGATCAAGATGGCGCCATGCGGAGGAATGCTAATTGTCACACGTCGTGTTATGAATGACACATTTGCCACATATAACACCTGACAGTATCTGGAGCGAGCGAAGAGGGGTTAGTTAAAGTCTTTTTATTTTTCATTATAAGCGATGCACATCACCCTCGCAAAGCCCACCCAAAACCGCAAGAGTATAGTTCCCACTTCACAGCAATAGTTATAGCAAACTCACTTACGTCTCGCCTTCACTTTCTTTGACACTACACACACAAATGTCGCATTGCTCCTGTAAACTTTATTTTCTATATATAAACGCGCCCAACTTCCATACTCTAACACAAGTTCCGGTTCTGAAATATATTAATAAAGAAATGAACCAGTATGTTTATACGCTGATCTTATCGAGTGCATATTTGCTGCCATAAGTATTCATCCGCAACAGCAATGTTTTGATCACGTCGAGAGCGTATGTATGCAAATAATAATCGCACATGGGTTTTCGTACTACTTTGTGGATTGCTGACTGTAGATACGTATTAGTGGAAATGCCTAATCATTATTGAGAAGGTAATGAGTGGAAAACGGCGTGGGTCAAAAGTAAAGGTTATCCACCTTTTCCTCTCGACATACTGCCTGTGATTTTTGTACCAAAATACGGGTTAAATGTAGCATCGCCGGACCAATTTTATGAAATTTACCGGATGAATTCGAGAATTCATTTTGGATTATGGGGAAGAGTGAGTGAAAGTGAAGTTAGGGGAATACTTATGGTGAAGAAACTTGATGTTGTATGTCGGTTCCTTTTCATGTAATAAGCAGCACTGTATGTTGATGCGGAAGGGACTATTTGGTTGGGGAGTAAGGTCAATTAGTCACCACAAACTAGGACAATTATCCACCACTATCGTGCCATCGGTCCATGGTGAAACCTCGGCGCATCACGCCGCTCTTTCCTCCCAAAATTTCCCTAGAGAGATATCTCCGTAGTATTGGTCACAGTATCCGCTTGTGAAATGTTCGTATCTGGGTTTAAGTATTTATGATTGTATGTAGTCATTACTGTTGTTAAGACAATATTCGGATGTAAAATGTTTGTATCGAATCATTGTATACTGTTAATGTTATATCATATCCTTAATTTTGAAAATCATACGTTCAGTATTATATTATACTGTAAATATAATATCATAATGAGACAAAATTGTTATGGTTAAATAAAAGTGGCAACATACTAGGCTCGGCATAGGTTTGTATTTGTAAATAGATTGCGCATTTCTTGTGGTATTCAACTTGTTTGCTACACTTGCTCCGTGAATTGCAGCTCTACTATTCTTAACAATGAGGTGAGATACTATCATCCAGTATGTATGACAAATGATACAGAAAAATGTGTTACTTATTACGATACATAAATGAAACATGGTGACTAATTGTACACTTGTTATGAGTTAGTGGCGGGAAAGGTAGTGGGGAAAATGGCAAGTGTATGTCACCCGGAAATAATTCGCGTGTGCAATAAAAAAACACAAAACCTCACTTATCTAACCTCCGATTGCCCTTGGTCACTACCATGCATGGAAAACAGTTCCAACCCGCCCTGGTAGCAGGTAATAAATCTTCTGTTTATTTATAAATACTGTAGTAGAGAAGAGCCATTGTCGTCCCGGTGGCCCTCTTGCTATCCCGGTAGCACCGCTACCGTGCTACGGAAGTTTTTCCATTCATGGACACTATTCTTGCCCTTGGTGAGTAATTTTAATAAACATCTCAATGCGTAGATACATAAAGAAGTGAAAATTCGTCCTTTTCTCCTAGTGGGGTGTGGTCCGGCGATTCTATATAATTGCCCAAAATGCGATTCATACACAAGAAGTGATGCCCTTGGTATTCCTCCGCCTGCTGTAATTTTTTCTGGGTGAAGTTCCACAGAACCGATCCATAAATATTAAAAATTAGCAAAATTTACAGGAGAAATTAGTAAGCTAATCACCTGCGAAGTTAAAAAAAAAAGAAAGATATTAATGAGAAGTGTGTTAATTCGGAAGAGAGATCAGTTGAATGTTGGACTACTTACGAGTAGCGGAAGAGTAGAGCCGTGAAGTGGAGGCAGCAGGAATGTATCCAGCTGCGAGTAACTAATCGTGTCAACTGTGTAAAAATTTCAATATGCGTATATATATATATATATATGTAAAATAACCTTACCAGACTTTCCTAACCTACCCTAACCCAACGTGGCTTAACTTGTAAACAGTAAAAAAAAATAGAGCAAAAGTTGATGATGTATTGAACTACATTAACTAGTCAACATGTCGTCGCATGTCAGCGAAACAAATAAGATATGGAATTAAATACACGAAGTGAAGTTAAATCGCCGTAATTTTGCGATTGACATGCAGGTGAAGCAATGAATAGGCATAGGAGCTTGTAAATTACAACCAAGTAAGTAAGTAATGACTTCCATACTAAAATTAACAGAAAGTAATAAGATCGGTTCTGAGGAATAATAGCCCTCTTTCCCTGCGGTTAAAAAAAGTACGTATTTAACGAAATAATGACACATGGCTTTCCGAAAAACCTTTTGGTTTACCGACTGTCGCTGTGTACACAAGTGCCTGTTAAGTATTCACAAGGAAATGAGTTGTATAGAGCGTACGTGTGGCTCAATAACTGACGGCCATAAATTTTATTCCACGATGTGACACTTGATTAGCATCCTCCCATGTCTCCATGTTAGCACCTGTTGATCAACTGGACTCCGTATTTAACGAAATAATGATACAACTTTTCATAACCTCATTTCTGGATTGCTAGTTGTAGCTAGGTGAACATAGTGTAGTATATAATAATTATTTGCGGCAAGGTTTACTTTATCTACCCCAAATTTAAGCCACCTACGCTCAACGCTCCATACAACTCGTTTTTAAAAAGTAATTATCCCTGGCAGTTCCATATGCATAGCCCGGCTGGTACCGACAGAAAACCAGTTACGCATTACCACGCTGTAATAATTCGTAAAATACGCACTTCAGTTCATTTAAAGCCGGATATGGTGGCACGCGGAAAAATACTCAGAAAACTTTTTTTAGGCTATTCTTTCTCTTACTGTTTATAAATTAATTTACAGTGCGTTACGCAGGTTAGAAAAATCAGATTCGGTTATATTTTCTATGTATCTACGCATTTTGCGTAGTTAACAATCAGTTACTCCCAATCCTCCCCCATGGCAGAAGCTCATACAGTCCAACGTATATCTACATGTTTCATCCTTATTAAACTGCTTCACGACTCCTAAACTTATTCTAATTTGAGTTTCAACACTGCTACACATTTTCCTAACATTATCTTTCTCCTGTACATTTTACTTCCTTGGAGTGGGTAAACAGAACCTATTACAGTATGTGCAAGCGGATATCTGGTAAAGAGCGTATATATGGTTCAAAGGCTGGAGGTCAAAAAGTAAATTTTATCGCTTGGAAAATGGCAACCACGAGAACTAGGTTTGACACACATTACAAGAAAGTTGGGAAGTCCTATTATTTACAAAAACAAAGACACGTAAAAAGTTTGTAGTCCTCCTCTAACAGAAACCCCTTCTACTTTCGCATTATAATCTACTAAATACTTTTGAAATCAATACTTTCATCACCTACACATATAAGGAACCGGTACAAATTCCTCTCAATAACAAGTATACACTAAATAGTAGCAATTCTTGTCATATCTCAAGTCGACGTAATATAAACATCTTCCACTTTATCATACGTATTGCCCTCGTTCGAAATATTCATTACTTGAATAAAAATTTACCTGTTCAAAATTTCCGCATAAAACAAAATTCTTATTCAGTCTGCTCGGCAAAGTTACAGCTACGCCCAATCAAATACTTCGTTACATTCAATTCATAACGTCACAGTTATGACGCCCTGCAACCAGCTGCACATGCGCACTTCCTGGGGTGTGGTTCTAATTTTGTTGAACACACTAAAGCTACAACACATTGCTGCCACATGGTTCTAATCTTCACACTACTGCGTCACGGGGGGGGGTGTGGCAGCAAGGGCGACCTTTCAATATACAGTCAGTGTATCTCACTGTTGAAATATTCTTCTCGTGCTAATAGATACTTCGTATGTCTTAAAAAAAGTTACGTTCAAACGTTCTTAAATAACTGATAGAGAAGTAACCTATATCCAAGAAAAATAAATAAGTTGATTAACTAATCTTGAATGGAATTTATTTTTTCAAAGATATGCCCAGTACACGTTATAACTTAACTGAATGACTGTTGAGAATATATCTATTTGGTTCGAAATTCCAATGTCTTTCCAGGCACGTAGCCAGAAGTTGGTTTCAGGGGGGCCATCCTTCGAGGGTGTCTGAGGTCAATTTGGTTGTGAAATGTACGTAAAATGCATATAATTTTGGCATTAGTAATACTAAGGGCTGACTTTCATGAGAGCTTACGTTGCTTGCGATTTGTGTAACACGTGTTTTATTTCGTGTTCTAAGTAAAACGTGTTTCAATTGGCTACTCACCCAAATCGCAAGCAACATAAACGTTTATGAAAATCAGCTCTAATTTCACAAAAAATCTGATTTTATAGTGGGGTCAGATCTCAAGATCCCAATCTGCGTACGTTCCTGAATCTAACCATGACCATGTATCTATTTGGTCAGTGTATCAGAATTAGAAGTGAAAACAGCAGCAGTTACTAGCTAGACCTGGTAGCACTGATGTAAACACCACAAATTCAGAAAATTGTTGAATTTGTATAATTAGAAAGAAGGTATTTTATTTATTTAATTTAAAGTACGCTTTATTAATTGTAAAACATAAGCTCATGTCTAAAACACTGGCCCGCCTGGATGAATTCAAGATACTAGCATTAGAAAAATGCAATTTCTGTTTTATTTAATTATGATGTAATATGAACTAATCTAATCTAACCTAACCTTTAATCACAAATTAAAAAAAAAACAAAAAAACTTATGGTTTTCCAAGTGTAGAATGATAAGCGGGCCAACGATCTAGAACCGTCCCGTTCGATTCAAATCCAACACGTGGCGTCCTTGGCTAGTTGTGATTTTCGGGGACGACAAAATTGCAAGCATCTTTAATCTTCAGTGCTGACTTGCAGTTGTTGATCTTAAAATTGTCGAAGCAATTTTCAATATTAGCTACTTCTGTCATTTGCCACTAGAAACTACTAATAAAAAACAAAACAATATATATATATATATGTACAAGGGGTTAAGTGAGTGCAAAGACACTTCTTTAGAATAGCTTCGTTTTGCAAAGATAGCTAAATAATTCGTTATGTTTGTATGGTTGAAGTGTTTAGGTAATCCAGCTATTTTGCCGTATGCACGCTTTATACCATTCATTCCCTCGTAGATAATTCACACTTTTATAAGCAGCAAGTTTTACGAAAAGCTATTCGTCTGCATTTGGTTAAATAGGCCTACTTCGTGTGCAACAACAATACGGGTACATACATTGCGGTATGCAGAGGAATATTAGAATGTTCTTTAGATATTACCACCGGACGAGAAATCGCCGTGATCAGTACATGATTTCTGTTTTGATTTCTAAGAACTAGAGGCGTTAAACCCAATTTAAGATCTGAGAAGGTATCACAGATTCATTTATTCCGTTAGGAACTACTAATCCTGAAATAGAAGTTGGTAACCGAGTAATTAAACTTTCGTAGATAATATAAGTGGTACACAGAAAGTTAAAAAGTAACGGTAATGTATCATGAAACGGGCGACCAATGTGACAGGTTTTTCCTCAGCCACACCAGGCTGATCCGGGATGACACCTTCAACATAGGCCGTCGCCTACATGTTCCCGAATCTATTCCCCTGTCCTATCTCGGCCTAAGCCTTAGATGCCTAAAGGCCATAAATAAAATTCAATTCAGTGTACAGGGCCGAATCGTGACAAGGCGAAGTAAAAAAAAAGTAGACTGTCTGATCTAAAATAAAGTTTAAAGTTTTACCGAACCGGAGTCGGATCGATCCCTGTTCACGCCATGTGGGTTTTCTCGGGGTTCTCCCGTTTCTTACCACTTTCTTCTCTCCACCAACTTATTCCATCATCATCCATTTGGCCTGAGCCAAAGTTGCCAGAAGGCCTTAAAATTAAATTCAAATGTTACCGAACCGTAAGCGCATCCAGCAGGTGTACAGGTAATTTTGTCACCAAAATATAGAGAATTTTATCACAGAATAGGAGAATTGATAAACAGGTGGTTTTGTCACTCTATGCAGTGACATAGTCGAGCCCGTAACTAAGGGAAGTCTTAGGAAAGCCGGGTCCCTCCTTAAGATAATTTCGCCGTTCTAATGTTATTGTGGGCGCAAATAAAAATCTTCTTTGTATAAATAGGAACTGTGGTGACCTGTCTCTCCTTAAATTTTCTGTAGCCCCTTAATGCTATGACGGCCAGAGACTTCGTAAATTTAATCAATAAAAAAAGAATAAAAATGCTTCAGTTTCTACGTGGGCGCAAACAGTGAGACATTAACAGTTTTATGAAAAGTAAGCCTCATTTGAAAAAATGGAGAATTCTTAATAAAAATAATTAAGAATTTGTAATGAGAAGAAAAACTCAAGTTATGAAAATTTCGTACTTCAGAACCATATTTGTAACGGTGAGACATTGTAACAACAATATATATAATTCTGACATGTCCTATTTGTGCAATTTACAGAAAGGCGAAGGATGTATTCTGATCGTAGAATATCAAATTTTACGCCCGTTTCATATTCCAGACTTTGGAGTTATTTCGTAAAAGATAGCCAGGGAAGATTTTTACAGAGAGAGGGAATCTCACCCACCCATCCCTTTCCGAGCACTGTTCTGACATAGCAGAATTAAAATCTCATAAAATACATAATATACAACCAAGATTTTTCAGAAATTTCCAGTTGTAAGAGCAACATAAGCTATTTTTGACCTACTAAACTACGTCTCACTATTCCATCCATGGTTCTGTCTCACTGTTCTCTTTTGACATTTCTGAAAATGAAATAGTGATATCTAAACAAGTATATCACTTTCGGTTTATATATTTGACGGTAGCAATTATAGTGTACTAACGAACGAATGTGTTTCTAGAATACAGTATGTACTTTCCTACCTCTGGATTTCAGACAAACTCCGTTCTTGTTACCTCATTTCGCTTCAGATAAATGTTTTGCCAAAAATTGGATTGTTGATACACGAATCCTTTACTTATAAATAATGTACAACTCTATAGTGAAAAGATTTTCTCCATGTTTTTTTATGTTTGACAGAACTTCTATTACGTTCTTCTACTGATATATGTTTCCCCGCGGAGAGGTTGTTAATCCAACATATCGCTGTTAATACATTATTTTATTATTTTTTTTTGCAACTATTGTAACTGTGAACTTTTTTTACAGTTATTAAGTTCTATCTGATATTCTACGTCAAAAGCATATTTGTATCTGTTGACTTGTCTATGTCGGTGCATACAGTGACAAAATAACGTATTTGCCAAGTCTTGTATTTTGTAACAAAATTACCTATTTGCTCGTATTTTTGGTGACAGCCTTAACCTGGACACCACTCCGGTTGGATGACGTCACCGTACCAGAATTCAACACAGTGGATCCCGCGTTTCGCCACGTAACGAGATCTAAAGCAGAAACATCTAAAAATAAGCTGTGAAGCGAAAACTCAAGAATCCATGCTGAGCGGGCAAAGGCAGGTCACAAGTAAAAGCTACTCCGCTTCGACACGAAGCTAAAAATAAAAGAATAATTTACGTCGTCAACACTCATAACATGCATGAAACAAGGCTGGAAAATGTCCAATATATATTTGGTTGGTGCGAATGAAATGTCCGTCCCAGGTGCGTCATGTCCAAAGGCCAAACTACATTAGCTGGTTGATCAAAGTAGTCGCCGTGTGCATCCACGCATTGTTGCCATCGTATCAGCCAACGAATGGATTCCGTGACGAAAGAAGTGTGCGATGCGAAGAAATCCTCAACTGCACGTTGCACCGCCCAATCACAAGGGAAGGTTTTCCCTGCCAAGGATGCCAGAAGAGGTGATAGTCAGTGGGGGAGAGATCTAAGGAATATGGCGAATGAGCAAGGGTTTCATACTGGAACTCATGGAAAGTCTGCACCGTTATTTATGTGACATGTGGGCGGGCATTGTCATGCAACATGAGAACACCATATATATTGACCATTACTAAATGCTGGCGGACATGTTTGCGGTGTATTTCATGGAGTTCAGGACAGTAACTATCTGCAGTAATGGTTTCGCCTCACCTGAGAAAGACATGATGGATCACTCCCACCATACCAGCAACACCACTTGCCGTTGGTGGAGGTGTGGTTTAGGACACCGTCCTGGACGTTGATCACGACCCAACTATTGCCATAGCAGATCCATTTTTCACCAAAAGTGACAGTCCGATGCGGGAAACCTTCTCGCTTATTCCTTACACTCAGGGAACTGCACACCTCCAGTTCTTGTTGAGGTAAAAATTTTAATAGGGGACAATTTAAGTCCTAGACCATTTTTGTATCATTATTTTTCGCTTGAAAATGTAATTTACTTGTTACAACAAGATAAGCCGAATTAGGATATGTGTACGTTCTTAGTTTAATACTAAGAATCTTTTAGAAAAGTTCAAAGAATGCGAAATTGTAACGGCGGTCACGTGTCACCAAGACCGATTCTATTATCTACAACAGGCTGCTGTTTTTCCAAAGCATTCGAAAAATTACAAGAAAAATAGTAGTTTGACGTGACACTGGTTAAAGATTTTAATATTACTCGTAAAAAAATTGGAAGATGAATATGTTCAAACTCGGCGTCAGAGTAAAGTTGCGTCTCTAGATAGTCAATTAACGGCAGTTGGATTTCTCTCAGGGATAATCATGGACACAGTGCTGCTTTGCACCCAGTAACGAAACCTCAGTCTGAAGTGTTATGGGCTTGGCTGTTGTAAGTGGGAACGTTATGTGCTTGCATCTCTGATGAATGGTTTTCAAGATATGTGCAAATTTATGTTAAAATCTGTATTTTTTATTTTTATCACGTAGCTACGGTTGCTGAACCTAGTATTTGCCAAGTGCAATTACAATATCTGCATAGGTATTTACAGAAATCCCATGCGTCAGAACATTCTAAAACAAAAGCGACATTCTCTAACTACGCAATTTAGGCTTCAGCTTCGAAGACCGACCGAATAAGTTACGGCGGTCCCAGTAGCGCCGGTCACAAAATAATTGTTTTTAACGGCGTTCAAAATGATTGACCGTCGCCTTGTTTAAAAAAAGAGACCGCACAGACACCGAGTAGCCTTCAGTTTCTTAAGCGACTAGATTATAGTATTTAACATGGTACAACATCCCCGTTGCCATCATATTGTCTTAACAGAATGTCGATTAAAAACACGATAAATTTCGCCAAATGATGCTTTGCCTTCCTCAGGTGAAAAAAAGGTAGGTTGAAAAGTTGAGGGAATAAAAGAAGCCTCCGCAGATATAGCCTTTGTCCGTTTTCCTTGCAGGTGAAATAAAAAATGTAGGTCCCGGGCAGAAACAAGGTAGGTGCGATGTTGCCACAGCGTGTTTCGAAATAGATTGCTGTTGCCAGATCTTAACATAGAATAACTTCGATGAACAACTGTGTGTTTATGTATGGGAAGTTATAGATATGTTTATTATTATTAAGGAACAAGTTGAAATAAATTAGTAAATGTTTTTAAAAATATGATAGTTTTAATAGATTTAAATGTTTTTGATAATAGTTTGCAAAGCCAGTTGATAATTTCTACACCATCAATTCCCATTATATATAGCCTACCAAAAACCCATGAGAAGGATGTACCATTTCGATTGATCATTTCTGGTAGACAGCCTCCAACATATAAACTAGCCAAATGGTTGGCAAACTTATTGGATAAAAATAGGAACCAATTTAAATACCCATTACAAAACCCCACAGAAGTCAAAGAACATGTTACTTCATTTGATAACGCTGACAGATTAAAAATGGCCTCCATCGATATCGTAAAACTTTGGTAAACTTTATTTTTATATGGGCCAGGCTAGTAACTTCGGACTTCGGCCCGTCACGATTCGCATTTAGCTGTTAAAATCCACACCCATACCCCGCCGCAGACCGCTCGGCCACCCGGCCGGCACCATCGATATCGTAGATATCTTTCCATCCATACCGAAAGATCTCTCAGTATCGTGCACAGGAATCTTTCTACGCGAAATAAATACGGTACACAGAATTTGAAATACAGGAAATTATGCAATTACTCAGCTTTTGCCTACATAATAACGTGTTCCAATGTGAAGATCACTATTATAAACGAAACAGTGGCTTAGCTATGGGAAGTCCCTTATATTATCAGATATAGTCATGAATCATTGTTAATAATGTGAAATTTTAAATAATCCGGAGTTAAAAACTATCAGGTATTACCGGTATGTTGATGACGTGTTAATCCTTTATAGAGAAGACAAACAAATAGAATTACTTTTTGCACAGCTTAATAGTATTAACAGGAACATTAAGTTAACAAAAGAACTAGATTTACAAATATACAGACAAAATATTAAGTTTCAAACTACAGTGTATCGGAAACCTACCTCAGGAGAACTATATATACACGCTATATCAGGCCACCCTGTACAAATGAAATACAATATTTGGCTAATTTCTTTTTACGTGCCCTCAACCTTTGCACAACAACAAAAAAGATTTAAACACAGAAGTAGACTACATAATAAGGATAGGACAACAAAATGGATATGATACATACACACTGTTTAAATGGTATCAGCGCGCAAAATCGAAACATCATAAAAGCAGGGAAACGAAAAGTGAAGAGAAAAAAAAAGATAAAACATGAATAGGTTTGCCTTTGTACCAACCTTTTACCGATAGACTGAAGAAAGTTTTTTGTCAAAAATAAGTTGAAACCAACCCTCAACCCCACAAAACCATTGAATAAAAATTCCACCCAATTTCAGAGTTACTGTGTTTCAAAAAACACAGGTTGTGGAGTTTACCAGATCACTTGCCAGTGCAAGGACGAGTATATAGGAATAATCAAAAGGAACCTTAACACCAGGGTCACGGAACACATTAGAGATGCCAAAAAAGAATGAATATCTCACACCTGGCTTCTCACAACACCTAAAAACTACCACACGTGATTTAACCGATACCAAGATATTGTACAAATCAGATTCCCATAAAGAGCAAATGGTTTATGAAAGTATTCTTATTCACAAAAACCAACCAGCACTAAATTTAGATCAAGGCATGTTTAATAAATCGTAGTTTAACATAATAATTAAATTACAATAAAACAATATCATACTAAAAAAAAAGAAAAAATCAACATTTTTTTGTCAATAATAATAATAAACATATTTATACACATAACTTCCCATACATAACCACACACACGGTTGTTCATCGAAGTCCTTCTGTTTTAGGATCTGGAACAACATTGCACCTACCTTGTTTCCGCCCGGGACCGCCATTTTTGATTTCACTTCCAAGGAAAAACGACAAAGGCCATATCTGCGGAAGTCTTCTTTTACTCCCTCAATTTTTCAACCAACCTTTTTTTTTTCATCTGAGAAAGGCAAAGCATCATTTGGCGAAACTTGTCGTGTTTTAAATGCGTTTTAAATCGCCATTCTGATACGATGGCAGCGAGGTTGTTGTACCATATTGAGGTAAGAGTATGATTTAGTCCTCGCCATGTAAATTTACATATTATAATATTTAAGTTTGGGTAATTGTAAAATTATTTTTCTACTATCTTCAAGAATTAACAACTGATCCCCGGGCTTTTTTTTTTTAGCTAATTCTCGTGACCGTCGTTAACAACCCGTTACGTGTTAGAACTTGTCTGGCGTGTCCAAGAACATAGATTGGGGTGCTAGGTAGTATATCCACATAAAATATTTGTTCATTATTCTCTGGATTTTCAAAACCTTTGCTAACGAATTCTCATTACTACCGGTAACAGTGCCCAAGGACCGGTGTGACAATTTTATATTATTATTATTTCATACTTCCACATCTGGAAACTAAAAGTTCATTCATTCACCATTAAAATGATCCACAGACCTGTTACACTGTCGTTTAGATAATGCTTCGATAATTGCCTTTTCAAAAATTAATCGAGTTATATTTTTGTGGAATTATATATTTTGCAAAATAAGGCTATTACAGAGAATACAAAACAAGAAGAAAGGCGGAGGGAACCTGTAAAACTAAGGCCAATACGACTGAAAGAGAGAGATAAATTTTTTTAGATAAAGAGTTAACCAGTTTTGACTAAAAAAGAAATGTCTGAAAATGAGATAAGACGCAACAGCAGTGAATAAGGGAAGAGGTACGTCATGTCGATGTGGAATGTAATCCAACTTCTGAATTCTGTAAAGGCAGCAAGGAAATGGACAAGGGAAAACAATTGTTAAATGAACTAACGGTTGTCAAAGAAAATGTTCTAAAATATAAGAAAAGGCAAAATACACACCATCTCCTGCATTGACAAAAATTAATCGAATAGCCAAGGGAATAGGGAATGAACGTTAATAAAGATTCCATATCGTTAATATAAAATATTTTTGCCAAATGTTTTATTCTTATAGAAGCTGCTTTAGAGTGTAACATCGGCCACAGAATTGTAATGTTGGTCACACTGTTATGGACATCAGTAACAGAGGTCACACGTGTAACGGCATGTCACATTTGTAACTTATGTTTACTGCCAAAGATTTTCATAAAAATTTCAGGTCTTGTTATCTTCGTAAAGTCGTTAGGGCATTCGTTAAGGAAAGGAAAAGAGAACTTCTTCAAAGCTGACTAATAAATGATATTGAAAATACAAGGTAACCGAAATAGTTTTTACCGTTCTAGAGCAGTGATAAACAAAGAGCAATACAGTGGATGGTACGTACCTTTAGGTTTCGAAGTAAGCTCCATCAGCATCCAACATCTTTTGCCAACATTACTGCAGCTGCACAATACGCTGTTAAAGTCGTCTGTTACTGAAATTGTGGGGGGCCACCATATTGGGTTTAAACAAACGGTTGCCTAGGAAACCTGCCACTTTTCTATAGGATTTTGAGAGGTTTCAAAAGTAGGTGTGTGCCCTGTAATTAGAAACATTTTAACTGATATGTGTTATTATTTAGTTACTTCAAAGTTCAGTTGATAATAAAAGTATGAAATATTAGAAGAAATATCGTATTTAATCTGACAACCCACTTGTTGCATTATAGCAATGGCGTTATTATATGACGCGTTGTTAAATGTTTTGCAAAGATGAAAGTAATATTGTCAAAGTCACTGTGTAGTGAAGCATTATCTTCACTAAATGGAGTAAAAGATAAATCGCCATGTCCGAATTTGCGATTAAATAACTGAATTAAACGCACAAAGACGTATTTAGGAGTCAGTCCGATGGACCGACCCCCTCTAAATTCAGAGTTTTATTCAGAATTAATATAATTTTAGGCATAATTATGTACATTTCATGCCCAGACACACCTTTAACACTCCCCCACCCCCACCTGAAAACCCGCGGAACCTCCTAAAACCATCTTCTGGATAACTGTCTGTCCAAACCCATACATTACCTTGGTACACGCAAACATTTACAGGTAAGATCCACTTTCATGAACTTACCAGCAGATGAATCGCCTGCATAATCAGTGACTACAAGGACTAAGTATTTTTTTCCCTTCATTATTTCATGTATAGACGACATGCTCTTTTTTATTTTAGTTTAAAACTCAGTAAATTAGCCGATCACTTTTGTTACGCCCATGCAATGTTCTAGAACACTGTTTCCAGTGTTTTGAAATAAACCATAATATAGATGAAGCATGGTCAACAGAAAGACCGTGAGCGGCACGCGACCCGCCATGTAATTTGTGAGGCCCACGATAAGATAAAAACTACAGCAAATTATAATATATGTAATCAAATTTGCTTTAAAAGCTTATAATTACAATCAAGTATTTGAATTTAAATATAGTCATGGCTTTCAAGCAGTTAAGACTCAGGGTAAAAGGATACCAGAAGGAGTTGGACAGGACCTAAGTTGAAGATCCCCACCCGGCAATTGTCTGGTGTGGCTGAGGACAAACCCTCGAAAAATCCTGTCACAATAGTTGGCCGCTGGGAGAACAATCTAGTATATTCTACGAATATATTGTTACTCCAATAGTAAAATGATTTTACTAAGATAGCAGTTACAAATCTATTGCCTTGAAAAACTGCAGAGTTTATTTTTACTCACGTTCTGTCTAAAAGTGTGCGACCCATAATCATCATATAATGGTCCTCGTAAAGAAAGAAGTTGGCCACGCCTGATACAGGTCTTCCTAACTTGAGAATAGAAAAGTAATTTCAAATCAAACACATTCTCTTTCGGTAACATAATTATCGGCATCGAGTTCAGAGAAGTTTGAAGTATTATTAGCCATCGCAAATGCTAATATTGTGCCTCGTGTATTCAAATATACAGCTTCATCGTAACTACCACTGTTAAATAAGTCTCAGAATTCAGTATAGTTTATTTCAATACATGGAATCTTCCCTTGTAGTTATTTTCTATATTCCATAAAGTAACTACTAAATAAAAAGTAAAGTAACTATTAGTAAAGTATTTATTTAAAGTAACTTGTAAATAAATATATTATAAATCTATTTTAACACTAACAATGGCCTTTGCCTGATATTAGCAGTTCCATTAGAATTTTGAGGATTATCCATTGCAGTCTTTATCTCAGTTATTTAATCTGAGAGATGATAATTCATGTTCTAAATGAGTAAAGTATCTACCATATCTATCGATTGAGAATCTGTTGTTAAAAATATAAACATTTACCAAAAATGTCTTAGTGAAACATTAATTAGACATACCTCTAGAATTTATATGAACTATAAATGCCACTATGCCATCTAGTTGATCCTAAAGAGGCTGAAGACAATAAACAATTGTTCCATGCGCCCTTGAATAAAATTAACATATTAAAATTTAAATATACACAAAGTCATTTAATGCTGTTACTAGAAACTAAATATTAACAAAGAGAGAGTTTCTGAAACAAAATGGATTGTAAATAGACTGCATATCTTCGTCAGTAACAGTAACGTCTTCTTTCCTTTGGAAATCTGAAAAATTTACAAGTTTGACATAAAGCATAGTACCTTTAGTCAAACGCAAAGCATGTAGTCGTATTGTAAGGTATAATATAACTATAAAAATGTTATAAATATGTTAAGAAAACCGTTTTGTCTTTTACGTCCATACTAAACGCTACTCCGTGTGTATAAAGCCAGTCGTTCTGGTTGCTAGGATACCGCGCGGTAATGACGTCAACTTTAACAGCTTATACCGTGGTGATAAAAGTCGGCGGTCTTCGAGATAAAGAAGTCCGTGAGTGCGTTCCACAGGTCTCCCTCTTTGGCGAAGGATCTCCCACGGAGGTGGTTGTTGAGTGAATGAAACAGGCGGTAATCTGTTGGCACAAGGTCCGGTGAATATGGTGCATGGTACAGTGTCTCTCAGCCAAACTGCTGAAGGGTCTTCCGGGTCCTCTTTGCCACATGTAGCTTGGCATTGTCATTAAGGAACAACCCAGCCTTGCGATTCATCAATGCCGGCTCCTCCTGCCGCAATGCACAGTGCAATCTTTGCAACTGCTGTGAGTAGAGGTCAGCAGTGATGGTCTGACCAGGTGGAAGTTGCTCGTAATGCACCACTTGGCAACAAGTCTACCATACAGAGAGCATTGTGGGTGCAGAGATGATCTTGAGGTGTGAGAAACAGGGTCACGTGGCGACAACCAATGTCTGGTATGCTTGGTAGTGTCATAAAGGACCCACTTTTCGTTACCAGTGTGCAAGCGATCAAATATGGGTGTGTTCAGGTGCCGAGTGAGCAAGGACAAACAGGCTGTCACTTGTTGTTCCTTGTTGGCTGCCGACAATGTGTGGGGTACCCACTTGCTTAACCCGTATGACTTCTCTATCCCATGCAGGTACAGTTTGACTGTTTCTGCGGAAACATGGAATCTTTCTGCAAGCTTATCATATGTTAGACCACTGTCCTTCTCGATGGCTGCTTTCAGGACCTCGTCATCCAACACCTGTGGTCGTCCACTGCGAGGTTCATCAGCAAGGCTCACATCTCCGGAACGGAATTTTTGGAACCAATGGCTGGCGGTGCGTTCGTTCATGGCATTCTCACCAAATACCTGGCATATGCGGCAGCTGATAGGCCCACTTTAAAGTCATACAATAAACACACGCGAACAAGCTGCTTCGATACCTCCATTTCTCTTTTACACTGGACGAGCTATGACTGCTGTGTGTGAGCACCGTGCCTGTATTATTGAAGGTCGATGATCAGACTAACTCCTGATCGCTTGGCAGGCACGTGCGTCATTTCGTTTCCTCTCTGTGAGCGCATGATTAATGAAACATCAAAAACTTTTTTGGTTACCTTGTAAAATGCTGAAATTTAGCACTTCCTTAAAATTACTTTATTCTTTTTCTTCGCCATTATTGTAATTTATTTACATCCTAAACAAGTTATTGAATTTAAAAATTAAAAAAGAGGTTATTTCCTCTTAACAGTTAATATATGAATATTGTGCCTCATTTAAGATTTTAGACATTGTGAGAATTAAAACAATGTATAACTGACAGGATTTCTTACAACTTTAAAAAAGAAATGAAAAATGTTCAAAGTGTTCCTTATTAAAATTATTACCCGTTGGCCGGTGTCAACTCATCTGGCACCCGTGAGTCCAACTTTTCCACCTTATCGATCGCACGGTGCGGCTGATTGACAGTGTCATGGTGTATGCCTAACTCGTCTGCAATGGCACGAACACTTTTCCGAAGGTACGCTTCCACGGGGTCCCTGAGCAGCTCATCTGAACATGTTGTTGGTCGGGTTGGAATGTTGTGTTACCGAAACTAAATTGGACAAACCAACAGCGTTCATTCGCAATTCCTGTCCCAAATGCACTGGTAACGGCTATTTTTTGCGGGTTGCTGTGCAGAATACCCCAGTTTCAATTCATAAAGAAAAATTACTTGCAGTTTTTTTTTTCCGTACTGCACTTTCATACGACCCTGTTCAACAACACTCTGCCTCTTGACTGTCTGGGTACCCCAGCCTATTTGCTGAACGTATACCGAGTTTGTGATATTAGACATATGACCTCAGTCGATCCCTGTGGTGTGTTGTTGAAGTGCGTTTCCCACCAGGCGTCAAAGCGGTCATTTCATTCGCATCAAGCCAGTAGTGTAGAGATGAAGGTCAATATCTTGTAAACAGTAGGTTTGATATGTTACCTTCTTTCCCATTTTATTTTTTGTATGTTTCGAGGATATGTTAAATCCTATAATCTGTTGTTAATTGAATTAAAGGGTTTCCCTTCTTTATATATTATAGCGTTTATTATACTGAAACTGAAATATTATTTATTAATGTAAATTTGTACATATTGTCGACGCTTTTATTGGAAACAATGACAAAATGTTATTGAAGTTAAATGACATTAAGTGTTCATGTACGTCGTACGATTAAGTCATATAAATACCTACTGCTTTACTTACGTGTGTGTATGTCCAGTTTTTCAATAAGTATTTATTTGACATGGTAAAAGTTAAGGCTGATAGCCTTGTGTTAAGGCTGATAATCCACTTGTACATAATTTACATATCAGAAGAAAAATACTCATTACTACAAAATTCTAAGTTGATAAAACATATTTACAGACACAATACACACGCAATAACCTACAACTATGACAAGTATACAATAATAAAAGTAATACATGAACCTTTCCCAATTACATTGAATCTATCTCTTTTCTCACTTTCCCTCCCTTCTCACTTTATCGATACAGATCCAATTTAGAACCCTCTCCACCCCATCCCCCAAATACCCCCATACACACAATGACAAGTATAAGAAAAAATGAGGTAATACAAGAATAGTGCCAAAACATATAAAATGTACCGCATTTGAACGAAGAAACAAATTGAAGCACGACTATGAAAAAAAAAAACTTTACTGAAATTTAACATTTTTTACAGTGCAATGGATAAGTAACAAAGTATTGGACCCACATCCCATTTGAAAAAAAATGTATGTTTGCATTGAGGTGGCAACACTGTACATGCGACATCACTCCATTGCACGCTATCCCCCCCTCTGTTGGTACATGTTCCACTGCACACTTTTTGTATTTTCTTTTGGTGCTCTGCAATATTCTAGTGGATTGATTAAAATGAGACACCCTGTATATCTATTTATAGTAAACATAATTTTCTTCCCAAAGATTAGTACTTTATACACTGTGGTAACTGGCATCATTTTAAAACTCGGGGAGTTGCCAATCATGCTGTTGGGATGTTGCCACATAGCTGTGTTTCAGGACTTAATTTTTTTAAGAGCTGCTAAAAAGTGCGGTCAGATTATAATTTGCTGAGTGTCAGATTATAATCAGATCAGTCAGATTATAATTTAACGTGTAAGACTACAAGTTAAATTATTTTGTATAATTATCGTTTCGTTTTCTGTTGCAGGTAGCGGTGGCCACGCATGCTTCATAATGGCTCGTAATCGCAAAGATAGTACAGGCTCAGGATCGCTGCCTATTGATCGTTACAGGAAACAAATTGGTACGCATTTTAAATACTTTATTTCGTTTGACTTTTATTTATGACCTTTAGGCATTTAAGGCTCAGGCGACTTTATTTCGTCTATACCAACTTAGGCGTTCTCCGGAAGAAGGTCATTTTCTGACTGATCGTTTTGAACAGAACTGTCATGTTTCATTCTTGAATTCCACCAGTTTTTGGTATTGATGTTGGAACACTGGATGGTATGAATTTCGAATTTTATTTATGACCTTTAGGCATCTAAAGTTCAGGCCGGAATAGGGGAGGGGCAAGGATTCGAAAAGATGTCGGCCAGGGTCTATGTTCAAGGTGCCATCCCAGGATTTGCCTGGTGTGACTGAGAAAAAACCTGCGCCAAACGCTCTACCACTGAGCTATGGAGCCTCGGTACTGGATGGTATGAATGCGGTAGTGAAAGTTCAGTGTGAAAACGTTAGCAACATTCGACCGTGTTATTGTGTATCAGATGCGTGCGGAGGACAGAATAAAAAACATTTAAGCAATGTAACTCATTACCATTTACCGTGGTAATCGACAGATACGTAATGGAAAATTGGAATGAAAGTGTGAATTTTTTTTTAAAACAAGGACAGGAAAACGTGGTGCAAAACAAAGCAGTGGGCTTCCAGCTTTAAAACAATAGGCACACAGCACAAAAAGGATGGTTTCTTGTGCTTGAACACACATACATCTGAAGTATTATTGAAGATGTGGAATGGGAGGAATTTTGATATTTCCTGAGTACAGTTCCATATGTTAATGTTAACCTCGAGAAAGAGGACAAAAATATGATTGAGTGGATTTTAAAGAAATATTTGTGTAGTATTCTTGTTTCATCGTTAAATTATAGTAAGAGTACAGATTTTTAAATTGCGACGCGTGTATTTAAACCCGTGCAAAACTATTTTTTTTGGTGGAAAAAGTACCTATAGCATACTACTGAAAAGTATGTGATCATATACGATATATATATATATAGTGTGCGAATTAGCGGGGGGGGATGCCCGGGATTTCCCCCTCTGCGGCTATTCCATTGTGACGGGTGTGACATTCGGCAAATCTGACAGAAGTTGTGAATTTTTTTAGTGGCAATCATTGGAGTATTATGACTTTGGTTGATGTTATGTTGTTTCATGTGCTTAACTGTTTTTAACAACAACATTAATTAAGTGCTCATAAATAGCTTCCTTTCTAGAACAAACTGATGTGTTTGTTTTCCCATTAGGTACACTGTCTTCTGCATTTAGTTTTTCTTTTTCTGTGACGGGTGTGACACTGTTCACAGGATTATGCTTTCAGGAACATTTTGTGCCTGAAAGACGTTGAAATTTTACAGATTTCTATTTCCAAAACACAGTTTATGTAAACAGCCAACTTGTTTTAGCAATAGTATAATACAAGGGCCTGTAACACAAAAAAACAACTGTAAAATATAGTTAATTTCTCACAGGCCTAGCAGGTATGTAGTCAAAAAACAGATTCTGTGAAAGAACAAAATGCTTTGGAGATCCCAACTTAATTGGAATCAGAACTGTTATTAAATGAAACATATATTAGGAATACTGTAGATCACCTTAATCTTTAAAACGCTTCCACGTTTTCCATGTTCGATGAACTGGAATAGGCCACAAAAGTACATGCATGCCAAAATAACACCAGCGAATGAATATCTGTAGAAAACAAACATCTTAAAAGGGTTGTTAGATATCAAACTACTCCTAATGGACAAACTTATGGCCAATAAACGGCCTAGAGATACTGAAGTGGCTATCACGATCATCTCTTATGCACGTAGCCACAAGTTCAAACTCCGAAGTGGTCAATCAAACGAAGTGGTTCAGAATCCAACGAACCAAAGAACTGTAGGTCCTGTCCTTCTAAGACCATCAGACTCAAAAAGCTCAACAGCGATTAAACATAAACTCCCATTAAAAAAATACTGGTAACAACCCAACAAATACAGTGCACATTGTGTATACAAACTCAACAATAGCACACGAAAGGGTTAGGAATCCACTTAACCAAGGAACTGTAGGCCAAGTCCTTACAAACCCATCAGCCTGTTTAAGATGTCACCGGCAATAAAACAATAACGACTATTTAGAAACATACAAACAACACAACAGCAAACAAAATGTAAACTGTGTATACAGCCAAAACAATAACAACGGATTATTATTATTATCATCATTAATAATAATAGTAATAATCGCAGCACAACAGCTGTACAAAGTCTGTACCAAAAAATCAGGCCAAAACACACAATACTGTCCCCAACTGGTGGTTCTTCATATTTGGGAATCGAACCCAGTACTAACCTATATATACCGGGTGAGTCATTGACGAGTGACAACCCAAAATTACTTGAAAAAGGAGCGGAAAATAAAAAATGTGAGCAGGTAGCATATTACCTACGGGAGGGGTACACTTGACAAAGTACACGACAATAGTGTCACATAAGCAGTGTTGCCACCCCAGCACAATCTTATATTTTTTCAAATGGCACTACGAAAACTTTTAATGTAAAATAAAGCTGTGAAGCAAAATACGACCAATGATACAAAAATCAATGCTCAGTGTTGCCAACTTTGGGAGATATAAAGGGTTAAAGTTGGAAAAAGGAGGAATGAATTGTAGCTGAACGGATCACATTAGATCAAAAATATTTACACGAAAAGAAAGTAGGATATGGTCTTAACGAAATGGCAAAAGTAAGTTTCACTACGATTTGCAGTGTTACCACACGAGACGCCGAAAGAATGGGAAATTTACAATCGCTATTTACACAAGAAATGTCCCCTTGAAAAAAGTCACGAAAATATCTAGGTAGGCTCTTTGAGGGTCTAAAAATGCAATGGAATTTATTTGGAAGTGATATCACAAAGCGTTTACAAGTTACAACAAAAGAGAGAAAAGCTGGCAACACTGGAGGAATTTTTTTATCCCTCATGTAACACTGTAACCCACACAAGGTTGCCAGGGGTATGGCGAATCTATCTTTCCTGCCTAATTGCCAGGATGTTCGCACGCGAGCTTCAACGATTAGGGTGTAATAACTCCTTCTCCTACTCGATATTTAGATTATAAAACGTACACAAAGAAGATATAGTACGTTAACATGGCATGAGCGAGATACTTTGTACGTTTGTATAATAAAGTACAGTTGGTATAATCAAACACAAAGCTTTTTAGCAAGTAAAGAGTTTAAGTACAGTTTCAAAGTAGGTATTTAATATGTATTAAGTGTGGAGCAATCGGTAGAGCGTCAGATTTCGGAATTTTTGATACTTTGGGCAGCACTTCGAGTCCCCGTGGTGCCATTGGACTTTTTTTTTTATTGTTTTCTCCGTAAACATAAATGTTCCATATATTTTATTATAAATTCTGCTTATGATATACGATATGTACTTGTATTTCCGATTTAGTATTTTGAAAAAAAATACGCAGTATATTGGAGTAACAGCGCTTTTTTTTATTGTAGTGAGGAAATATGATCACTCTTGCAAGAGATATATGTTGAATGACGATAATAATGTTATGCACATGGATCGAAAGGTATAGTAGAAGTGGTGCATAGCGTTTCTCTATGCCTTAATACGTCAATAAGCTCTTCTAACCAAATATATTTTACTGTGCCGAGAAAAGAAAAGCGAAGAACGGCAACAAGAGCTTGCACGTTATATGAATTCTGAAAGCAGGTAGTGCCATCTGTGAGCCATCTATTGAACTACGTATTGTACGAGGAAAGAGAGAGAGAGAGAGAGACGGTTCGAAAACCGTTGTGTTAAAGGTAATGTTTGTTGTTTGCGTCACGTGTAATAAAAAAAAGAATATAACCTGACGTTGGCAAACCTATTTATGTGCAATGTGTAAAATTTTTAAAATACATATAACGCTTGTAGTTCAGGAAATAGGCAGCAGATAACACTACCGACTTGCAGGTTCTAAGAGATGTAAACGGCTTCAGCAAAACATGCGTCATTCCTATTCACCATCTACTGAATTTGGATATAAATTTGAAACCATTGTATCGCATTCACCACCGCAATAAATCTGACTTCATATCTCATTGTTAGATTTGAACTCAATTTAAACTACCAAGGTTGGAGTTCGATTCACCTGACTGAAATTAATTTGATTATATCAGTGTTCTTAAACTTTAGTACAGTACAAGGGGCACCAGACCCTCTTCCCCCTTTGCCAGTCATTTCTGTGTTTCCTATATGTGACTAAAACAAAAACGATACTAAATTTTTCTTATGAATTGGTTTTTGAAGTTCAAGCGTTATTGAATCAGCGGTTGATATTATAGCATGAAAGGTGAGAAATTTATCTAGTCCTTATAGTTTGGACAAGGACAAAGGATTTGTTTTTTACTTTTTTTCATTATCATTACGTTCCTTTTAAGCTAACCGTTGGACGTGCTGAGTAAATTGGTGGCCTGATCTGGAGTGCATGTTAATTAATGCATTCGATTTTATTACCTAACCATATGTAATCAGTTTAGATGATGTTTGCATCCTCGAAATTTATGTATCAAATTAGACGGCTTCTCATTTGGAAAGCGGTAGGCCTATTTAGTATGTTGAAAATTTTGATGTTTCTTCAAGGAAATTCTTGCTCGGTACTGAAGTTTTCTCTTACTGTTTTGGTTCTCTGCAACTGCCGTTCTGTCGGCTATATATTTGCTTCTGCATATTTTTTTTTAATTTATATTCGAACGAAGGAGTGAAAGAATACGGTTGTCGTATAATAAAGTTTCGGTATTGCGGATATGTAGCGTGCACCATTATCATCTCTGTTTTACCTACTTCACCCTGCATGAAAAAAATGTGTTCTGACTAACTGTGTTATTCTTTCAAGTAATAAAACACGTTTGAAAATGCAATGAATATTATGATAGTGCACATATCAAAGAATATTGCAAAAGAAATAAACTCCTAAAATATTAAACCCTTAAGGATAGAGTTGCACAATGCTTTCATAGTAAAAATATTGTATGGAGTGTGCCTCCTTAACTATTTTCGAAATTTTATATTAATGGAATCTAGACTAAAACTGGAAAGGCGAAGTACGTATATAGAAAAAAAGAACAGTGTTCCTGTCAGCGTCTTTCAGTACATAAAAATAATTTTCCTTAACTATTATGTATACATAGCCTGGACCAATTATGTATAGTCATAATGAAGTGTTATTGTGCTTATTGGTTGATGGAAAAGGAAATATTACTTGATGTTTGATAATAACTTTTAAACTTTAATAAAGCAGTTGTCGTTTCTTTAGTATGAATCGACAAGATAAAAATATATAGGTTTTATAATTATTTAAAGTTAATACAATTTATTATCTGTCCTGATTGCTCTGTATACATACTTAAGGGTGAATCCAAGTGGGTTTTCCCGCCTTTTTCGTTTTACGTCAATTATTCAAATTTCAGTAGAGTAAAGCAGAAATTAACTTTCACGGACCAAAGTTCGTTTCGTCCTTCAATAATGAGTAC
>JAGDQP010027492.1:0-24947 GCA_022664845.1 Lepisma saccharinum
ACTCTCCATGCCACAGGTCAAGAAGAGTCCGCCAGCACATTGCGGACATGGATGGCGTGGACATTTTACCACCACTCCCTACAGCATCAACCTTGCGCCATCTGATTTTCATATGTTTCGTTCCATGGCACACTTCCTGCGGGGCAGACAATTCCATTCCGTGGATGATGTGACAACTGGCATTACTAAGTTCTTTGGTTCAAAGCCTACAGCCTGGTATCGTCAGGGGCTTGTGTTACTGGTGGAACGTTGGAGAAGGACCATACAGTGTGATGGGATGTACTTCGCCAAATAGGCTTCTGTGGTACAGGGGGAGGCGGGTGCTGCACATTATCCATGAACACGCTACTAACATATGACTCACCCTGGTATAGCTTCTACAAATTTTAAATTAAAATCTTTGTGGTTGTGCGAATATTTTAATAACACATTAGAAATTCCATTTCAGGACAATTTGTTGCCATAGCGACGCCATATTTTAAATATGGCTACCTTAAATCCCAAAATTATTCTCGACCCCTTTTCTTTATATTCAAAGGGAAATAACTCGTAACCTACCACAGGTAGCCGAAATAACTTTGAAATAAACGTTGTAGGCCAGTTCAAGGGCTTTCCAACGAGGTATGTGCAATTTCTGTATCTTTAAAACAAACGGAGCTAGACTAGTTCTTATGTAGAAAAGTGAGTATTCTTATGAAAATTTTAGAGAATGTCGGCAAACCTACAGAATAGGATGGGAAACCTACAGAAGATGAGATTATCCGTTGCTGCTCCAGGAAGATGAGATTATCAGTTCAGAAAGTTGGAGAGAGAAAAAATCGGAAGTGGAAGATGACGAAAGAATAGAACTGGAAGAAATCGATTCAACAACACCCGTACTTACTAGCACTGAAGCATCAATTACACACAGATCAGCTGCTTCTTACTCTGTTGCTATTCTTGATGGCATGGCGGAACCCCAAGTCAGCGAGAAAGTCAGCGCATGTTAACACATGCATCGATTTGTCTACAGAATTCTGCAAAAGAATAGAGTCAACAATCTTGAAATAACATGAAACTCACCTTGTTTTTTGATAAGTATGGAAATAAGTCATTAAAATGTAAATGTGAAGAAAAGAGCAAGAGACAGCCCAACAATCGAATACAAAATATCTGACTCTGCCAATATAAAACAATATCACTATGAGAAATCTTCTGTCCCATCCAAAAACCAAAGATGCATTCACAGCTTATCTTTCAGAAAAAAATCTACTTTATGTAAGCAAGTTGGGAAAACACTTAGTTGCCAGCTGGAGAACAGAAGCAAAATCTTCAGAAGGGAAGGACATCAGTGAGTTAAAGAGACATGAAGAAGCAGATACAAAAATAATACTTCACAGTCTTTATGCAGCGTCTCAAGGGGCACAGACCATCCACATAATGTCCCAAGATACTGATGTCCTTGTTCTGTCTGTGTGGTGGTCTAGACACTTACCTGCCAATATGAAGTTTGTCACACGAGTTGGAGCTAATAAGAGGATGATAGATACTCATACTATCCGTACCTCTCTTGGATCTCTTAGATTAGAAGCCTTACTTGAGTTCCATGCTATCTCAGGGTGTGATATTACTGGGGCATTTTCAAGGAAGTCAAAGAAGATATTTTGGAAAGCATTTTACAACGCTGGAGTTGCGATGCTTGAATCTCTTGGAAATCTCGGTTCTAGTCGGTTCAATGACGATAACGAGAGGATCATCGAGAAGTTCATTTGCAATGTTTATGTGCCGAGCACTAACATTCAAGATACTGGGAAACTACGATGGTGGCTATTCACGAAAAGGGACATTCAAGGCTCAGGTCTTTCTCCAACCAGAGCGGCCCTTACACCTTTCATTAAAAGAGTGAACTTCCAAGTACTGGTATGGAAAACTGCCGGAAAATCGCATCCAAATCTGCCAAGACAATAGATTGTGGATGGGAAGAAGAAACTAGTGATGAAAAGAAGATTGTTCCTGTGATGTGCACACTACCTTGCGCTCCAGAGACTGTATTCCGGTTGATTCGCTGCGGTTGTACAGTAAGTAAATGTTCTTTGGCATGCAAGTGTCTATCTCACTCCCTGCGATGTACGATACTGTGTCTTTGTGGCGGAGATGAAGATCAGAGTGTAAACTATGACTTACGATGGGAAGATTCAGAAGATGATAGTGATGAGACTCTCGATGGCTAGTCTTCATATGGCCTTTGTTCTCCCAAATAATGGAATCAATTGTTGTTATCATAAAGAAACATTATTTTCGAAACCAAATGAATCTGATTTTCAAATTCTCCAGAAACAATGTGGATAACAACAACGAATTGCCGGAACTCACAATAATAACAAGCTGAGAAAATGTGAATACCCGTGTCAGTACATGTGACAATTTACGCTTATAATAAACATTGTTAAAACTCCATGCAATAAGATACTGGTGGCTGAATCACTGAATCAAATGGTAAACAAAACAGAACATAGGTGTGACATCGTGGGGGAGAAACCTTAAAAATAGAATGTAAGGAATGCTCAGGGGAGAAACCATAGGTGTGACATCGTAGAGGAGAAACCTTAGCAATAGAATGTAAGGAATGCTCAGGTGAGAAACCAACTAGTAAAGACCCACTAACCAACTGAGTGTTTTTTATAGTGACCGACTGGGTCGGATAGACAACGGGTTGATAAAGAAATAAAAGTAAATAAATGAAATAAATAAAATAAATCAAACACCAAGGAATATAAACAATGGTATTGACAGATTAGTTAAATAAAAAATCTCACAAGAAAATATATTTTTTCTTTATGTGATTTCTCTTTTAAATCCAAAAATGTGTAACTCGAGGGTATATTTCTAAACTAATTGTATCACAGAGCATCATATAGGATAGATTAGGTAAATGTAAAGCCAAAGTTACTTGTTTATGTTGTGTTTTTTGTGCAGTTTATGTTTGTGTTGTGCTTTCGTTACACCCCTCTTTTCAGTCCCCTTAAGAAACGCATAGTTTAAAAACAAATAAAGCAAAGATGACGATGATGATAGCCGAATTCTGATTTATATTTTACACGCCCAACCCTAAAAGGGACGCTCTGAGTCCTTTAAAAAATCAGTAAGCTTAAGCTTGTGATATTGAATTTCCACCTTTCACAGCGTCTTTCACCAATCTTTCTGCCCCTGTATTAAAAACCAAAAAGTACTACATCTACCATTCTCATTTTAAAGGTCTTGAATTGTAAAAGAATGTTTATTTCAGGATACTTTCGCCTACATGTAGCAATTTAAAAGTTATTTCCCTTTGAATATATAAAAAGAAGGGGATCGAGAATAATAAATTTTGAGAATTAAGGACGCCATATTTAAAATATGACGTAACTATTGCAACTAATTATCCTAACATGGAATTTCTAATGTGTTATTAAAATATTCGCACAACCACGAACGTTTTTATTTAAAATTTGTAGAAGTTATAGCACTTTAAAGGCAGAGAGACAAATTTCACCGGCGGCCATTTTGTCCCCCCCCCTCCTGGTCTCCTGCCACGGTTTTCGGCTTGCCACCTGGTACCACATGATTAGGTACCTTCTAATGAAGGTATTCCTTCTACCCGCAAGGGTCCTTCACACAAAACTCACGAACTTACAAATGTAGGTGTCAGACCAATTTTGCTGGTCCTACATTAAAAGCCATTAGCCATACACTTACCATTACATAAACTAGTCTAGCTCCGTTAGTTTTAAAGATACAGAAATGGAACATACCTCGTTGGAAAGCCCTTGCAATGGCCTACAACGTTTATTGCAGGGCTATTTCGCCTACCTTTGGCAGTTTACGAGTTATTTCGCTTCGAATATAAAGAAAAGAGAGTGATAATAATTAATTTTGGGATTTAAGGACGCCATATTTAAAACATGGCGTCGCTATGGCAACAAATTGTCCTAAAATGAAATTTCTAATGTGTTATTAAAATATTCGCACAACCACGAAGGTTTTAATTTAAAATTTGTAGAAGTTATAACACTTTAAAAGCAGAGAGACGAACTTTACCGGCGGCCATTTTGTTTCCCCCCCTCCCGGTCCCCTGCCACAGTTTTCGGCTTGCCACCTGGTACCACATGATTAGGTACCTTCTAATAAAGGTATTCCACCTACCCGCAACATCCCTTCACTCAAAATCCCACGGACTAGGAAATATTGACATATGCTCCTGGACTAATCGGTCATATTTGTTGATAATTAATAATTAAACCTTCATCGAACTTCTAATGTAATATACATACAGACATATCCACAGTAGGAAATTAATGTCATAAACTTTTGCTATTGTAACTATTACAGCTATCAATACGTTTCACATATGATTTCTTATTTTATTTTTAACTTTTATACTAAACCAAATGATTGAGAAAAGCAACGTGCAGCTGACAGTAGAAACATACGTCTCTCTCAGTTTGAGACAGTGCCATCTTTTGGTCTTCCTGCGAAATGACTATCAGCCAATCAGAATCAGCTATTGAGTTCCTAATGTTAGAGTAGTCATAATCTGAACCGAAGGATGTCTTTGAAGTATTTCCTTAAAACAAATTAGAAAAAAATAAGATATATTGAAATGCAACTCCTTTATTAGTGCAGTTTGTGCACCCCATATAAAGAATGAAATACACACTCTTTAAGTGTAATAATGAATTTAACGAAAGTAAAGTTCTATATTGTTGTTTCTTTACTACGATTGTCATCTGTTACATTAATTTAACAAATTTATCCCTTTTTACGCTATTGAAAACAGTAGTTAATCTAATCTTTGTTATGTGAAATCATATCTTTTTTAGATCCTTTTAATTCGACACTGATTTAATGTTTGTGAAATGCGTTTTGGAGTTTGATCTTTTGTCTTTGCGAGATGAGAACAATACAAAATCGAGTAACTTTTCAAGCTTGACTTAACAAAACAACGAGAGTAGTCTATTTTTTTTTTTAAAAAAAAAACAGAAATTTCTATTGCGGCGTACGAGAGAAATGCTGAATCACTTTCTGATTAATTACAGAAAACCTTGTCTTAATAACTCTCTCTCTCTCTCTCTCTCTTTCTCCAATTCTCTTTTTCTCATTCAGTGCGCACAAATGTAAATTCAAACAATCTAGAAAGATTATTTTTTTGTCTCTGTTTTGCTCACTGTCTTCATGATAAATTACACGGTACAGTTTCAGTTTAGTGGAAGACAGTAATCTTTTCTACAGATTAAACAACGCCAAGAGATTTTGATGAGAATGGTAAAACAAGACAGTTTTCTCTTGTCCGACGGATGTCCTTAGGAAGAGAGAAAGTTCCTTTTTTCAGATTTGTAAGGTGGTGGGAAGGAGGTTGGGTGGTGTTGTAGGATAATGAAGGGGAGGTAAGAGATTGAGAGAGAGTGGGAAGTCAGTTTTATTTTTATAAAAAACGAGTCTCTCTCTCTCTCTCTCTCTCTCTTTGTGTATGCATGTGTTTGTAGAGAAACTTTAACACGAAATGCCCTTAGAGGCACAAGTCCTCCAACACAAAACGTGACATTTTATCCCCCTTTTTTTAGGGTCCCTTTTGCGCATCTCAGGTGTGAAAACGGTACAGTTATTTGGATTCACTTCGTGATGTTTATCTTCGACTCAAGTTTCGTCGTCTCTCCTATGAGATGGGGGATAGAAAAAGACAATAGCGAAGGAAGGAAGCAAGCAAGGGATAAGAATTTTGTGTGAGTCTAGAAGGAAGGAGGGGGGCGGGATCTCCTGGAAAATGACTGGAAAAGGAGCTAAACTGGAAGTGCCATGCCTTTGCTCTTGAGTAATCAAACCATGTTCTATTGTGTACTCATGCTATTGTTTCCCAGATGACAGCTCGAATGGATTGAAAATGAAGGGAAGGAAAGGCTGGCACACAAAGCGTAGAACAAGGCTATATATATATATATTTACCTATCGTTTTCTTCTTCTTCCTTTTACATTTTGCACCAGTCCTCTTTCCTCCCTATGGTGTGACATCTTTATTTTCTCCTTGCACCGTCATTTCTAATTAAACTTGATTACATGGGAATTTTGTGACTTCATTGTTAAACTTGGATTGACTTTTGTGTTCGCAGCGTCAGTGGAACAACGCCTTTAGTCTTGTATAAGTGACGAGTTTGCAAAGTGTAGGTGGAGATTGCAGATGTTTAGTTAGGACAAAAAAATACATAGTTATACATACTTTTCTTTGTTTGTGCATTGTTTAGAATAAAAAAATGTGAATTAAAAACCTAGAAGTGAATTAACAAGTGTTAATCAACTTTATTTAGAAAATATTATCTGTAACGCCGTAATTTTTACTAAATTAGATACATAACATTTTAATGTTTGTATCCATATATTTAATTCCTGAAACCATATTCGTTAACAACATACATTATTTAATAATTATCCAATAGAGTTGAACCTATTGCAAGATATTTTATATATAAGGCTTTTATCCAGTCATCTCAAAAACTATTTTGAAATTTATTATATTGGAATATGTTAAAAAATATGTTTGTAATGGATTCATTATATGAATTATTACGAAATTATATATAAGTAAGCCGCCATTCAATTATGAGGTCATTATGCTCTTGCCATCTATGGTCACGGATTTAAATCTCGCGGGCGTACGTACAATGATCTGACATGGAGCTCACTTTAACAAACATAGTAGGTGTCGCGCTTAGAAGCTTATCAACTCATATGGGACACAAACAACAATCCAATCAGTTACTACATAATTGAGAGCAAATGTGAACGTTAGTTGTACAACGTGAAAAGATCTAAATATTTGCGTAAAGAACGTGAGATGATTATGATTCAATGGAAAAGTACGGGGAAGATACGAACACTACGGGAAAATATCGATATGACTTAGAATAGGCCAGGTGCGTAAATATGAAACCGGAATTTATATACAGAAAAGTCACAGTGATTGGATGACAATGCTAAGAACTATTTTATTAGAAGTATGGGCTATCGCTAGCGATACATTTCTGCCATCGTTCCGGCAATGTGTGGATGCCAGACCAAAAAGAACTGTGCCTCTTGTGCTGAAAACCAATCATCAAGCCATTTTCGTACATTTTCGTAAGATGTGAAGCGCTGGTCAGCAAGTGCATGTCCCATGGATGCAAATAAGTGAAAATCGGAAGGCGCCAAGTCTGGTGAGTAAGCCGCATGCGGAAGGATTTCTCAGCCAAACGTCGCAATCGTTTCCTTGACCGGTTTTGCTGTGTGGGAGGGTACATTATCCTGAAGCACAATCACTTTATGTTGTTTTTGATCATATTCTGGTCGTTTTTCATGCAAAGCTTGACACAAATCGATCATTTGTTGTCGGTAACGTTGGGTATTAACGGTTTCGCCACGTTTCAGCAGTTCATAATAGATCACTCCCTTTTGATCCCACCAAACACAAAGCATTGTCTTCCATCCATAGCGATTTGGTCTTGCAGTCGATGTCACCGGTTCCCCTGGAGTTACCCATGATCTTAGGATTCTCGAAATAGATCCACTTTTCGTCACCAGTCACAATTCGATTGAGAAATGATTTCCTTTTGTACCTGGCGAGTAGAATTTCGCAAGTGGTTTTTCGGTTTTCGTGCTGTCGTTCAGTCAATACATGTGGAACCCATTTTCCCACCTTCTGAATCTTGCCCCTGGCTTTTAAACGTGTGGAAACTGCTTCTCGTGTCACATTTAATTGATCCGCGAGTTGTTGTTGCGTTTGAGCGCCATTCTCATCCAACAAAGCTTGCAATTCGCTGTGTGCAAACTTTTTCGGTGGTCTTCCACGTTCTTCGTTTCTCACGTCAAAATCGCCACTTTAAATTTTTTTTAAAGCACCGTAAGCTTCGACAAGCATGCGATGCGATTCTGCAGAAATTTTCTTCAAATGGTAACAAAAAATCAATGCATCGTAGTTTGTAGGTATAAATTGCGCCATGTTCAACGCTATGACATGAAACTTGTCTGGTTGTGAGTTACAAATTGTTATCAGCAGTCAAAACAAGCAAGTGGCGCCAAGGACGCAGTTTTACTGTAACCACAGTAACAGCTAACGCTGTATATGCAAAAATTTCGGTTTCATATTTTCACCCCTGGTATATCGAACCTCCACACAAATTAACATAGATTTATATTACTAGAGTTTACGATTAATTACTTTGTAAAAATAAATAATTAATTTGTTGTGTACTAACAGTAATGATACTAAAAATAGCTTTATTAAAATCCAACTAACGCATTGGCATCCAGAGGTGTAAAAACGTACATACGTACCAGGTAAACCCTACATTGAGCAGACGGCAGTAAGCATAATTAAGACTCATCTGATTCTTGAGTAGAGCGCCGTCAAAACATAAAACGTCGCTTCCAGAAAACAATGGCGCTCCAACGTGGTAAATTTCAAAAGGCGCTCCAACATTCATGCCGGAAAACTGATGGAATCGGAATATTTGCTGCTGGATATTTGATTGCCAACCTGTACTAAGTAAGCAAATCAGTCCAAAAGCCACGATAAGCAATCAAATTTACTCACAGTCCTACAGTTGAGAGATTATGTGCGACTTAATTAGAATCACCATCCAGCATATTGAAATTTTAGATACTTAAACGTATATAAATATTAATAAAAGTCAATGCACTTAGATAATGTTAAGTGAAGTCTTTGCTGTACAATTCTGGAAAAGGCGTATTGTCTTCTTATATTTTGGTAAATTCTGTTAAAGTCTTCTTCTGTTATACTGAAACTGGTTACGAGAACTTCTTGAAAGGATAAAATATATTTCACTGTTCTATGATAAATTCTTCAAACGTTAAATTGCCTTTTGTAGTATCATAGCGAATTATCAAATGATTCCAATATCTTTCGCAGTGTTTTGACGATTTCTAGTTAAAACGTATTTTTTTCACAATAATTTAGTAAATTCTGCAAAATGTTGTTTCTGTCAGTATTTTGTTCAATTTTGTAGCTACGAATACTTTTTAAACAGTGAATTGTTCTTTACAGCACTTCTGAGAATCATGGAAAATGTTAATTGACTTTAGTAGTACAGTGGTAATTCTGTCATTTTTTAATATTTTTGTGAATTCTAGGACAGGTGTAATGTCTTTTGTTGAAGGTTTGAAGTACTTATTTTGTTTCTTCTGACACATCAGTAAAATGTAGAAGAAATCCATTGTCTGAGACTGTTCTCGACATTAAAATAAATTATATATAACTTTCTATTTCTGGCCTATATACTCAACAATGTACTCACTACGGTCAACTTCCGATGATAGAAAACAGTATCATAACCACAGGGTGGTTATAATCAGCAGCAGTTGTCATTATCTTCATCATCATGTCCAGGGATTCCGCCAGAATTTTCAGTTTGGGTGGATGTAAAATCAAAATGGGGAGGGTGTAAGTAGAATTTTGCACAGTTTCCATCGATTTTTGACGGCAAAAATTTGAATGTTGGGGGGGCGTTCTCGAGGATCTGGGGAGCGACATCCCTTCACAGGGGGTCTGAAGGAATCACTGATCATGGCTGTCATGAGGTCGTATCAGTCTACTATTAGACTAAAGTACCGCTCCCATGGTAACAATTCTGCTTATTTAACTAATTTGCTCAAACTTCACGTCTCAGCCAACAGTTGTCTTCTTAACCCTATGTAACGCTTTTTAAGTCATTCTGTTCTTTGACGACTATATATACCCCTTTATTATCTCTGTTATTACGTGTTCTTTCAAATAACAATTGCTTTAATACTATGACAGTAAACGTATTGTTATGAACGAGGTGTGATCAAAAAAATACGGTTAATAATTTTATTACAAACAAAGTAATAAGCTTACCTCAAATTTGAATAATTCTCCTTTAAAGTATTCTCCTTGGCTAGTGATGAACTTATCCCAACGTTGATTCCATGATTGGAAGCATTTCTGGAAGGCTTCTTTCGGAAGGGTCTTCAGCTGCTCCGTCGTGGCCCTCTCAATGTCGGGAATGGTATCAAAACGTTTTCCTTTTAGTACGATTTTTATTTTGAGGAAGAGCCAGAAGTCGCATAGTGCTAAATCCGGAGAGTAAGGCGGATGTGAACAAACAGGAACATTTCCTTCGGCCAAAAATCTTGCGGATCAGAAGCGAGGTGTGGTTTTTCATCTGTTCGCTAGTAAAAAGTGTGTTAACAAATTTCGCACTCACTCGTCTCATTTGCAAATTATCGGTTAAAATGCTTTGCACGGACCTGTACGAGATGTTCAGTTCATTGGTAAGCTCTCGAAAAGTCAATCGTCTGTTTAAACGAAACATTTTTGCCACCTTTTGCATGTTTTTCAGATCGAAGAACGTCCCGACCGCTGCTTGTCTTTTCATCACATTATCGCCATACGCTGATCTTAACATTTCATGAGCTTCTTTGGCACATTTTTGCAACTTAAAACACAGCTTAATGTTAACACGTTGTTTGAAATCCATGATGGGCGACAGAGACGGTAAACATGACCTCACTCTTCCGGCTTTGGAAGCCGACTGACAAGTCACAACTTGTTCAAACTTGACACTATCTCAACTGATCAAGCCATTGGACTTGTTACTTCAAATGGATGTAGCGTCAGCAGTTGCTGATATAAAAATTAATTTACCGTATTTTTTATCACACCTCGTATATATCTTTGAATGCTGTTTTATTTATATGTCAAAACAAGGTTTGATTTTCTGCATTCATGTTTAATTAATTGCGACATTCATAATCTTAATAAAGTAATATTTCTTTCCAGAAGATCACTGTTTAAATAACACTATCCTGAAATTGATACTTTTCCTATTAATTTAAATTTAATAGCTGATTCTTATTTGTTTCTTTACACTGAATACGAAATGTCTTGAATTTGTCCTATAACATAATTTTTTTTCGCAAATCACAAAAGGTTCAAATATTAAAAACAATATTTTGATAGACAAATGTACTGATCTTTGAGGGGTGTATCTCACAACTCTTCCTTCTGATTGAAATAGAGCCAGTCAACTCTATCAGATATCCATAGGCGGACTTATGGGGGGGGCATGGGAGACATTACCCCCTAGTCATTTCAGAATGCCTTTAAATGTTTCATTGTAAACGATAGCTTTTAAAGTGATTGCCACCCCACCCACCCACAGGGTCTCTCCTAAATCCGCCCGTGTACATATCTTTCTGAATGCTACGTGTCCATCCATTTGTATATTTTGCTGAACCATGTTTAATTTTTTGTTCTTATGTGTAAATATTCTAAATAAAACAACATTCATAATGTTAAATAATCTGATAATAATTAGTGTTTAAAATATGTAAATAATTCGAAAATTTATATTTAAAATTATGCTCATAATCTAGAGAAATCTTTTAAAATATGATTTAATATATCGATCTTTTCTTTACTTTCAGCTGCTACTTCAACAAGGATCATAAGTGACATTATACTTCTAAAAATAACATTAGTTTTTGATCTAATCGTCTTTGGACTGACTTTCTACTGTGACGAAAGATAGATGTCCTTACGTTTGTCAAGCTTTCATCTACCACATTGCTTGCTTCGTTCGAGAAAATCAACGTTAAATGATAAACGAATATATTTCTCAAAGGTTTCGAGAGAACTGAACAACACAAAGTGAAACACATACCAAATACAGACATTCATATATATATTATTCGGCAAAGATTTGAAACGCAAGATAGAGTTCGAAGTGAAAATATATAATAATAAATTCAAATGTATTAATGACGAGACCGAGAATAAAACTTCTTTTTAAAAATCATACCGAAATATTAGTGTGTGAGATACTACGTATATGTGTGGAAATATGACAAAACAATAGAAGAATGTATAAAATAACATGAAACAAATATACGAAAAATGGCAGACATTTATCAATGTATGCTTGTCATACTTTGCGACATCTAGCGAGAGAAAAAATATATATGATATTAATACCAAAAAAAAAATGTGTATATTTAATTTAAAACAAGTGAATAATAATGGAGGTTGCATTAATTTAGCTTTTCGTGTAACAGATGTCAGTCACAAATGCTTCCAGTAATTGTAATTATAGAGACTTAAAGATCTAACGTGTACATTTGCATTAATGAGAAAAATATATATAATTATAAAAAAAGAGCTTAATTAACAACTAACTGCACAGGGATATTAGAATAAAAATGTCTTCTTTTACCAAGAAACTACACAAACTCACAGAAGGAAAGACAGTTATATAAAAATTATAGCTTTAGTGTTCGTTGGAATTTAGTTCATGCGTGTGTTTGTGTGTGTGATCGTGAGGTGATTGAGTGTGTGACCTCTCAACATTAACTAAAACTATTGATATGCTGTTGTTACGAAAAAAAATATCCATTACAAAGAAGAGAAAGTATAGCACGTGATGTTGAAGAAGAAAAACTACAAACCTGTAATTGTTCTTCACACTCAAGGAAATGGACAATTTGAATTTTAAAGAACAAAAGTAATTGCTGGTAATAACTGGACTTGGGTACTAGATGAATTCGGTAATGTTAAATAAATATAATTGTACTGGACTAGTATGTGTGGTTTCTTGTGTTGTTGTTTCCTCAAAGGTAACAAGAAAACAAAACAGATAAACAACATGCACTACATCTAAGACAACACATTTCATTAAAGAAAGATAGAAAGCAATACGTGCTACACCTAAGGTAACACGTGTGATAAAAAGGAAAGCAAAATGGTAACTGTTGGTGCTACATCGAAGTCGACATGCTTTTTTTCTTTATTAATTACGGACAGATAGTTACACGTACTACATCCAAGTTTGCTAACACCTTTAATAAGAAAAATAAGAAAACAAATACAGAATAACATACGCTAAGTCCAAGATAACGTATTTGTCTAATAAGGAAAAATGAGAGCGTATAAGATGGGTTACACTCAAGTAAAATGATAAAATAACAGGATAGAAAAAGTAAAATCTTAACGTTATGTGGTAAACCTTAAGTAACACCTTTCAAGGTTCGAAAAAAAAATCATCAAGGTAAATATTATACGTACTGTATTTGAGACATCACATTATGCCTGAAAGAAAAGACCAATTTAAAAACATTCATGTTTTAAATATAAGGTAAGACAAACTTAACACAAAAAGGGTAAATTATGTGCTATACACAGGTAAATAATGCCTTTAGCCTACGAGTTGAAATGAGTAAAACATGCATGTCTTGTTATTCATTTTTTAGATATGAATTAAACATCTTTGAAAGAATTGGTCCTCAGTGGTCCTAGACATACAGAGAAAGAAGAGTTCCTGGAAGCAAGAAACGTAAACAAATATATTATGTATATAAAAATATCTAACTAGAAGGAAAGGACTAACTTCCAATTATTTGTTCTAGTCTTTATTTTGAATCAGTGTTTGAAACAATTTTGACTGAGTAAAGACATCACAGATATCATCAATTTTATGCGTCACTTGGAAACAACAACATACGTGATGGAAGTAAAACTGGTAACCAATTGTTTATGTAACCCTGAATTGAATATGTTATTGTATAGAACAAATTGTACAACTCGCTCAAGTATATTGTTGTATAACAAAGACTTTGTTTTTTGAGGGGGTAAATTAAAAAAAAAATACTTTTTTGAATAATCTCAGGAAATTAAAGACCTGTAATGTGAGAGGAACCAAATATTACACCATTAGAAACAAACAAATGTATAATATAGAAAAAAATAATTTGCTGTTAGTGAACAAAAAAAAAATAACTTTTTAAAACCAGATCTTAGTTTGTTTGTTCTAACGTTTTATCTAAAAGTATTTAATTCAGGGTTTAATATATTTCCAAGAAGAGAGTAAACTACATATTGACCACGAAAAATAAGGTATGGAAATTGTAATAATAACCTAAATAATGTTGTTATGGAAACAAATGGGGTTGTAAGTAAATTTAGTAAAAATGCAAAAAAAAAAAAAAATGTCAATTATTTTTATTAAATAAATCCTTAATAGTTTGTAGTATCGCAGCTTTGAAGGCTATTGGTTTGCAAGTACCAGATCATGTCATGTAGAAAAATGCACAGAAGCAGATCAAAAATTGTCTATTTTAGAAACCAGAAAGAAATCATGTAAATTGTCATGAAGACTTGTTTTTTTTATAACAAAAATGACACACGGATTGAAACTGAAAACAAAAGAATTCGTAACACAATACTAAGAGAAACGTATCATGAGGATTTCGGAAGTGCAAATATACTAATAAATGTATTTACTACCCCAATACGTAGTATTTGCAACTTCATATTTGGTAAGTATGAAATACATGTCGCCTCCAAAAGCAACATTAACGAATAATACGTTTGAGGTAATCTTTTATAGGTATATAACCCGAAATATATGTGGCACAACATTGTCAAATTTCGTACATGGACACACAAAGGTTCAAGGTTTCTTTGTACAAAATATGACAGTTTTGTGTAACATAGTTTTCGGGTTATATATGAAAGATTACCTCGAACTTGTTTTATTACTCATTGTCACTTGTATCGCTTGGCTTCTGGACTGTTCATGTATAATATCATGAAGTTTTATATGTGGTCTTAGGGTCAGTTCTACAATCGACCGCTAAACTTCTAGTCAGCGCTATGGTGATGCCAAGGCTGATTTTGACCAATGAAAGTACGCAAAATGAGAGTTGGACTCAACTTAGCGCTGACCAGAAGTTTAGCGGTCGATTGTAGAACTGACCCTTAAAGTAGCATCATTTACACATAAACCCTAATTCTTTACGCAAGTTTATTTTGTCAGTGCATACTAGAATATCTGTTTGTTAGATATCAGTTGTTCATTAATATTAAAATATGCGGATGAATATTTGAACAGTCATGAAATGGTAATATTTAGGAGAATAATCTAGCATCATTTTCAGAAAATTGAATTATTAATAAAACCATGGTTGCAGATTGATACTGTTCGTAACGAACGAACTCCAAAATTGAATTGTTAATGATTTTTTTCAGCTTAACGAAAATATAAAACGATCATAATACTAAGACGACGCGTAGGACAAAGATTCAATAGTAAACAGAACTTTATATTTTAGTAATGAAGATAATAGCATTCTGGAGAGACCGTTTCTGATAAAATAAACTTATTACGACCAATCACAAAACAGAATTTGTCAACCTATCAACATTTACAAAAAAAATCTTCCTGTGCTGAGGATAATTTTATAAATAATCGGTAACTAAGCCTAATTTAACTCCTCCACTTGTGATAGTAAAAATATGTCAAAAGTACACAACCTAGATATATTTTGTGACTGGTTCTTGTAACATACACACACATACACGTTTTTACTTCTCTTCACTCTAGTCATGAGTTTATAACAGCTAATACTCACATTAATAATACTGGTCAACAATAAATAAAAAACTTTCTCTTAATTTTAGGTGTCCTAACTGTATTTCGGTGTGGTGAAGTCGGAAATGATATTTAAAAATTCGCATCGCGTACCACTTTATCACAAATTGCGTGCGTATATGGTAGGAAGATAAACACAATACTATCGCAGTATAGCCTTGTAGTTCACACAGTATCAAGGAAATGAAGCATCGTAGTATTCATATGTAGAATGATGGAAAAGGGTCTGCGGTGCATTTTGAAGTAGATGATCAAAGTAGCCGCCACATATTGGATAAAGGATTTTGTTTCAAGTGACGAGTGGGTTGTGTGATTCGATTCGATATCAATGGATATTCAAACAAAAACCATTCTAAAACGTAATCGAACTAGTCACAATAGTATGCAAATATGACTGTCGAAATAAAAATAATTTCGGCTTTCTCGTCCGGAAGTCATTGAATATTAAAGTTGATTTCTTGTACACTATTACATATCAAAGGATATTGAAGGTACAGGATATGAAGCTGACATAATTATGCTTCCTTAATATTTTTATGTATTTTGGAAAATAAAAAAATCATATTTTATGTATATTGGAGGTCCAGTATCTCTGGTGGGACAAAATATAAAAATATATTCTTTCACATGTTATACAATTATATCAGGAGAAACTACAGTTGAAATTTCAACTTTAATATTTGACTTTGAAGGGAGTTTCAGATTTACGAATTTCGACATAGTAAGTGACAAAAATAGATTTTTATATTGTGTTCCAACCGAGATATTGGGCCTCCAATATGCATAAAATACGATTTATTTTCTTAATAATAATTCATAAAGAATTAAGGAACCATGTATTTTGACAAGTTTAATTACGTTTTACGTTTTTCATAGAGAGGACTAAAATTATCAATGGAATATTAGAAGAAAGAATGGCGTTTGTTTGAATGTTCTATGATAAACCAGTTCGCAGATACTACAATTTCCGTAAACGTCTGTTAACATAGATTTTTGCATGCACCGCAATACTGAAATTACTGCCATTAATTTAATAGATTGGGCATAAAAATAAAATAATACTCGTTTTGAGCCATTCTTATATAAAAGATACAAATATTAAAAGAAAAAAAAACATTTTTTGAAACGGATGGATACTTGTCTGCAGCAAATGTAGAGCACACGATCTTGAAAATCTTATCTACTCTATTATACCAATTTTCATTTGGGGGGCCTTTACAATATTCGGGAGGCGCGGCTCCCTGTGCCCCCGTGGTTACACCCTTGCATAAATTCTTGACATTTAAACAAAGGATGAAAAACATATTACATAATATACACCGGTATTGCATATTAGCACTGAGATGACGAAATAAACATCTGTGTTTCTTTCAAAATTACACGCACATTAGTTTTAACGTTCGAAACCGTGTATTCATGCTGTTTACCCTTGTGACCAATAGGTGTAGCGCTTTTATTGTTTCTAGCTAGATCTATCTTAGTTGAGCGCAACACAGAGCAGCGTTGGGACTCCTGCGAGTAGGATATATGTTGAACGTTCTCTTGATAGACACAATACAGAAGAGAAATCTTAGTTCAAAGAGTCAAATGGCAATCAATAAGCCAAAGAACCTCATTCAATGAGTTAGGATAGGATGAATTAATTAAGGTTTTTTCTAGGAATATTTACATTCCTACGGGTTACAAGAGTTATAAACGAATTATATCAAGGCCTTTTTAATGGTAAACTTGACCACAATCATATAAGCTACCTTTTCCCATTCCTACCTTTCGTATCACCAAATATGGACCGAGGAAGACGTCTAAGTAAAAGCACCAAATAATGAGACGTTAACAAAACGATGAAATTCTACTAACAAAACAATCTCCTACCCGAGAGTATTTTCTAAAAAAGAAAGCGGAAAACTCCAACTGAGAAACGTAAGTTAAGAGAAAATAAACAGAAGTATCAAAATTAATGGAAAACAGAACCGGAAGGAAACGCCTCGTCTACTGAAGATGACAAAATCATCAAGATGCCGGACACAATAGAAGAATTGGTTGTAGAAGAAAAAGAATCTCCCACACAAAAGAATGAAGAAAGTACTCCTTTGATTCCTGACAACCTTCTTTCTCCCAACACTAAGTCCTCAGTCAATCAAAACCTGCCATCTAATAATAGTTCACAGAAAGTTACCAGCACCTACAGCCCTTCAAACTCATTTATCCCAACGTACACGCAAGAAGCCACAGATCCCAAAGAAACTTCCACATCAATCATAAACTCTTAAACATGATAATCAACATATATCTACAAAACAATCACGAAATGGAACATTGACTCATACTAAAGATCATACTAATACTAAATATGTAGCATTAATAAGAAACAGAAAACAAGAACTTATGAATCCTATAATGTTTTACAGATTAATAGCAACCAAACTACCAAATCTTGATATGATAGAATTCCCTACAGGCGCAATACTGGACTCAGAATACATTTTAAGGACAAAATAAAGATAGATTCTAAAAACTTTCAAAGAGTTAGACTTTGGACCCACGGTCAAAATAAACATCTTGGAAGAAAAATAGATAAAACTCAGCCAAGGAACAAACATCATACTGCCGGATACTTCAGGAATAAAGTAGAAACAACTCGGTCAACCGCTAGACCACTCCCGTGCCGAAGATGTTATCAATATCATGAAGAATAAATATTCCCAAATAAGATTTTCGGCTTCAAATGCGGAGGAATCACACCCTAGTCATTCATGTGCGTATTATACCCAAAATAAACTTCTGCGCCACTTACAAGAGGAAGGAACATAGAACTGTTAATTTTGTTTGTCTCCTGCGCCCTAGGCAGCCTCAATGTAACACTCCCGGAAAATTTTACAGATCCTCTAAAAATAATATACCCAATTCTAACCCATTAGAAGAACCAAGCACCAGTTCCAACAATGAACCCTCAGACTCTCAAAAGATACAGACATTTGTGAATAATACCCTACAAGAATTCCCATCAACTTTGATCAAGTATCTTCCGTACTTACCCTGACACTTCCAGAAAACTAATCCTATAAACTAAATTCAGCTATTAACCTTGGTTCAGAGGAACGTTCTGCAATGTCACCTTAATATACTGAAGTCAGTGGATAGACATATCTTCGTCGGTAAGGAGACACTCACCAAAAATTAAAAAAAAACTAATAAACACAGACCACCATTGGAAGAAACAAATCATATTATCTACTTCCTATCTACACATTTTTGGATGTTTATATATAATAGCTGGCCTCGGTTGACTCCCTGCAAGTTTGCTCCCTGCAAGGTTGACTCCGTGCAAGACCGAATTAAATTCTCATAGGACGAAAGTAGCCTAAGTAAGGCTAGAAGTCCACTGAACTGCCCTACACTACACAAAATATATTTCGAATCTACAATCAAGCTAGTCTATTCATGTAAAGAATTCACTTCTACTGACGTTTCAAAGGTTAGTGATATAATTAAATACGATTTCTAAAAAAAATATTTATTGCCTTTAGGCATCTACGGCTTAGGCCGGGATAGGGGTGGGGAAAGGATTTGTGAAGGTGTCGGCCAGAACCTATGTTGAAGGTGCCATACCGGCATTTGCGTGGTGGTATGTCTGAGGAAAACCCTGAAAAATCTCAGCCAGGATGTTCGGCCGCTGGGATCGAACCCACGACCTTCCGAAGGCTACGCCAACGCTCTACCACTGAGTTACGATGGCTTGGTAATTAAATATGAGATCATGGACAAAATTATTCTTAGTTACAAGCTCGTCTTCCTTTACGGTAAGGGTTAATATCAATTTTTATTTTATTTTTCTGATACGAAAATATTTTTTATCTCTCTTTAGTAAACCAGATGGCAGGAAGGTCTGGGAACAAGATTTCACATGAACAACTAGATATCACATTCTCATCGTATAAACTTAAATCATTAAGTATCATATCTTAAAATCACTTTCAGCATTCTAATTCAATAAATAATTCAAATAAACATAAAGAACAAATTTAATTAAAAACCATGTAATCACAGGTACAATCTAGAACAACCTAATGATATAATGAAGATGATTTTCAGCGCTCCAATCTTTGAACAAATTCAAAATCTCTAGTCCTTGTTTTACTATTGTATGCGCTAGTAGGATATCCTCAGTCAGATATAATTAGAATAATTTGACGCTGATTTCGTTTGTTTATTATGAACGATACTCTCTGCATATAACAATGTGCACATGCAATGTATGTAGACTTTGGTGCACATGTGTAATAAGACTAATATTCTCCATCTTGATAGTTATAACATTATTTAATGAATAACAAACAATTTACGTACCTGTTAATGTCTTACCTTCTGCACTTGTGTGTTCATCAAGTTACAGCTCAATAAAATATTATCAGATTACGGAAAATAAGTATGTAACGAGATGTTGAATATGCTTCAAGTAATTGTACTAGGTTAGATGACGTTAAAATCATCTAACTTCACGTCTATAATGCTCAAGAATGTACTAATTTACAACCTATCTCAATGTTGAATAATAGATGTGACACGTCATGTCGCAAACCGCCTCAGCTCAACTTAGAGCCGTTATGTCGTCGCACTAACTTCTCTATATAAGCGATTTTTATATTTTTATGATAATGGTGTTATCCCCTGTTTAACTGATATCATCAACCTAAATCCCCTATTTAAATGATAATATGCTCATTATGATTCTCTCACAAGAACGAAATGAACGACAGAAAATTCCTAATTCGGTCTAAACTGACCACACCGTTATATACTTGCCATTTTTCTTAGTCTTACAATGTTTTAACGACTTATTCGTCGACTCCCTCAGAGGCACTATGCTGAAAGATAAGTCAGTGAAACACTTGTAAGACTGCATGGATAATAACCGAAGAATCCATTCAAGGTACCAAACTTGAAACAAAATCTCTTGTTACTTTCCAAAATAAATATGGCTGTTTCAATGCCGATGAAAATACTGACAATACACCGAAGAAATCCTGCATCTCCTCTTTCGCTGATAGGAAGCGAAATTCCCGTACCGAACCTAAGCCTCCAGCACTGTTCATATACAATATCCAGAGCAAATATAATCTCATTCTCACCATCCAAGCTGCATGTCAAATACCGTCTATCTGCACTCTTAATAAGGAGAGAATAAAACTTCAAGCACTTACTACAGTAGATTATGAAACAACTACTGCCTGCGACAGAAGATCCAATTCGCCTCTGAACCATCTAAACAAGAACGGCCACTCAAAGTTGTTATTTGTAAATTACCACCGATACTATCTCCTCTGATATTAAGCAAGACGTAATCGATCTTGGTTTCCCTGCCACATCTGTTACTCAGCTGTCCGGGAGAGATCCTACAACTCATGGAAAGATATTGTATCCACTCTTCGTGGCTACATTCTTAAGACTACAGAAACAAAATCATTTTTTTCCCTTCAATACCTGGTGAGCTATAGAATTCAAGTAGAAGCTTATTGACCAACTGATGTACTGCAGTGTTTCAAATGCCAGCACTTTGAACATACCCAACATACTTGTTGGGCCAAACCTCGCTGCGTTAAAAGTGGTCAAGAACACCTGACTACGCACTCCTATCTCGGATGTGCATATTTTAAGGCGGAAAAGATGAAACGCAACTCTACTGCCAAAAATCAACAAGAACATTGAATCTGTATCTCGTGCTGCCACCGTGCCAAAATTATCTGCTCCTTTATCTACAAGCAACTCTTCCCCTGCTGTCATGACGTCCATTGCTACTCCCTCAGCTTCTGACAACAGCGCTTCCAGTACTCAAGAACTTAACATTGGAGCTACTATTCGCGACAACATGCAACTCTTCCAGGGACCTCAATTCCGGAAAATTCTTGAAAAGCTTAAGAAAGGCTTGCTCGCTTTCAACGCAGCCTCTGACACAACAACGAAACTTTCCACTTTGTTCACAACAGCTATTGACATCGTCACCGATGTGACCTTTTTAGGGACACTTACCGTCACCACCGCTAATTAAAACCAGTTACTGAGACAGTTGCAGTGCAGGGCTGATAACACAGTTACTTTTTTTCACCACATTAAAGCAATACATCATATAGAAGGCATAGCTACTGGTGACAGCGGCCAAAATTTCATTCAACCAAACGTCATGTATTGTCTTGTCTTGGCAAAAGGTAAGTGACTTAAAACCGGGTACAAAAGTACTCTGTTTTGTTGATTTTATCACTTATAAGTTGTAGATGTTTAGTACAAGCAAGGAAGTCAAAATGCATGTGGAGTCAATTTCCAAATGAGCCCTCCTTGTTCATACTTTTTAAATTTTCGGGAAAGTGAGAAAAATATTTCATAGGTAGTTTTGCTACAAGGAAGTAAATAAAATTTCTGTATGATGTTTATTTCTAATGGTAGAATTATATTTTCGAAAATTTTACTCCGATTGTTTATTGGTTTTCTTGGAAATTAGGATATTTACGTGGACAAGAATCGTTTTGGAATTGCATGCTGGCCTTGGGCGATTTTAGAATTGTTCGCAATAAACAAGGTGCATTTTGTTCTTGTAACCTTTTATTAGTGACTTAAATGGATTTTCAAATATTTCTTTTATCCTACCAAACACTCGATCGGGTGGCATGAGCTAGTGTCCTGGAACTGGAAATAAACGTTCTATCACGTTCAAATTTGAAGGGGCATTTGTAACAAGCCATTTTATTAACATGCCCATCACGATTATATGGTTGTTTTGTTTTCTCCATGGCGTTCGGCGAAAACGCACTCTACACAGTACTGAGTAGATCACTATGATTCAAAGAAAAGTAAACTGCAGAAACTATTTGTAAAGAGCTTTTTGAATTGAATTGAATTGAATTGAAATGGTCTTTATTGAAGCGGGCGAGGTTCAGCCTATGGCTGCTCTGCCACCTAACCCTTGTCAAAATAGGAGTATGGTTACAATATTACAATAAGAAAAAATAATTATGCACATTAGCCACGAGTAAGGGCAATACAACAATAATAGAATTACATGAAATTTACAATGTTAGTAATATACAAACAATGCAATAAAGAAAGAATTATAAAAGAATAATGCACAATAATGATAATAATAATAATAAGCCTATATAGTAAATGTATTCACTCGCTCACTCAGTCACACACACACATATATACAGAGAGAGACAGACAGACACCCAACGAACGCAATATTTTTTTATTCTTGTCAACAGTTAAATATCTACGAAGGGAGGAAAGACATTAAAAATACATATGTATATGATTCTAATTACACAATACCAATGAGTGCAACTGTCAGGTTGGGTCATAGGAGTTTGAGCTTAGTAATTGCTTCCGATGGAGGAAATGCTTCACCATATTTCTGAACGCACTGTAGGTTAGGGTGAAGTGTATTTTTTTTCCCCGCTAGAGCGGGAAATTTGTGGAATGGTAAGAGAAACATACGTACAAAATTTCAGAACAATAAATGAATATCTTCCGGTTCCACTTTGGGGTCAAAGTATACGAAAATAGTAGAAAATGTTGTAAATTTTAAGAAATTGTTTTCTTAATTTCCGGTTCGTGTTTTTTTAAACTGCTACCATTAAAAATTTGAACAACGTGAAAAAAAAAGTACAAAATTTCCAGGTAATCGGTAAATAACTTCTGGTTCCACTTTGGGGCTAAAATACTCGAAAATATCTGATTTTTTTTCATCTGATGTTTATACCGTTAGCGCAAAAACGTTTGAAGAGGAGACATAATTGCATAGTTTGAGGGTAATCAATAAATATCATCCGTTTCCACTTTGATGTCTAAATTTTTGAAATTAGACAAAATTCTAAAGGAGAAATCAGTGAAGTTTAGTAACAAATGAAAAACTTTATTTACACATTTGTTTTTAGAGGGTTTAAACAGTTATTCTTACAAAATTAGATATACTTAAGTAATAGTTTTTCACTATGAACATTAAAAAGATATCTTATTAGTTATTAACACTCAGTACTCATGCAGTATAAAGATTTGGTAGGTATAAGCGAAGAGCTCCAGAATAAAGTTGCTAATGTGCAACAAGCACATTTTATTCGTTTCCTTTTCATATATTTCAGTGTATACTGATTTTTTGTTCCGAAGGATGGCATTACACGTCTTGACGCCAATCTTGATCTGATGAATCCATCACGCTTGGTCTCTCCGATGACAGCAAGGGAAGCTTCTGTTGTCAGTTTTACTCTTCTTTCAAGACATTGTGTGTAGCACGGGAAGTTTATGTTTCCCAAAGGTGTACAACATTCGCCAGACTCTATCAGTTGTACTATGTCTTCGTTCGACAAGTGAGTGGTTAGCGGAGGTTCTGTTAGTTGACAATTCTGCCAGTCTATGAGATCCACGTAAAATTTAGCTCTAAAGTTAAGTTCAGGAATTTGGATTATATGAACTTCAGGTCCCGTTTCTTTCTTTGCTTTCAAAACCCTGCAGACGGCAAATTCTCGGAGATCCCGGTCAGCGTCAACAAACATTGCAAGAATTATTGCTTCCGGATGCCCAAAGTAGCCATTTCGTTGATTGCCATGATCCACAATGACCTTCATATTGTCTGTAAAAAATCCTCAATCCTCAAATGTTCTCAAAAGATTTCGTGGTCCATCAGTATAATTGGAATGAGATTTGATTCTGAACCACGCAGGTGCGCAAACATTCATAATAAACTCAGCCAGAGCTTGTAGTTCATTCGAAGGATCCTGTGTACCAATATAAAGCCGCAAGATGCGATTTGCAGTTGTCAACCAGAGCGATGGGAAAGATTTCCAGGATTATTGTGTGACAAATTATCAAGACATACTCCATTTGCCATTGCAATGCAGATATCTCGCAGGTGTCTCTGATCTGTGCTCAGACCGGTTATGTCCGTAAAAGGAACTGTGGTTGGAATTTTTTTAAAGTTCGCAATTCTCAAGTTGTTTTCCAATTTGGACCACAATACGTTTTAGGGCCAGTTTTATTTCCATCCAAGTGCTAAATTAGATGCCTGAGCAGTAGCTTGTTAACATGAAGCTGGCACAAGAACCAATGTAAGGATTTCTTACATAATTCTATACACCGGCAAACCCCACCCTTATATCCCGTATTTACTACGGTCCCATCACCTCCTAATACTAACAATGTACTGACATCAATATCACGTTCTCTGCAAACTTGAGTTATACTCACATCAATGTCTTTAGCAGAAGAGGATATTAGTGACACGTATCCTAAATCCGAACAAAAACACCAGAGGTGCAAAAAGTGGAGCCAAGTTCTTTAGCCCTAAAAAGGTGTGAAATGGGAGACGGATGAGCCAAGTTCCTTGGTGACAGCATGTAACAGGAACAAAGGAACTTGGCGCGAGCTGGCAACAGCCGTAGGGTTGGTGGCGGTGGACGTAGTGGGCTTTAGGATCCCCACCTCCCTTATAGCTTGAGGATCATGAACCTTGCC
>JAGDQP010027493.1:0-12664 GCA_022664845.1 Lepisma saccharinum
CAGAAAGACTGCTTTAGTCTAATAATTTTCATACTTTTGTCTTTGTGCAATCAATGTCCTAACCGGTTATTTTTTCTCTTCTTTACGGTTTCTAAAACTGTTGTTTTCTCTCTTGCTCTCTTCATCACTCTCTCATTACGTGACCAGCTGATGTTCCCGTTTTCCACATCCATATTTCGGAGTCGTCCAATTTTCTTTCTTCAATAGTTCGTAGAGTCCGCATTTGCACTCCATGCAACAGAATACCACTTACAAAAGATTTAATCAATCTTTTGCACAAGTCTTTGTTCATCAGTTCAAAGAAAAGTATATTTCTTAGTAAACGTATAAGAAAATTAAGAATATGTTGATCAAAACGTTTTTTTAAGTTCTGTTAATGAAGACCTCGGTGCAAGAACTGGCCAAACGGTAAAAGCTTTAACAACATATACAAGTATCGAACTCGATATATCCAAAATTACTAAAAAGGTAATTAAGCTGTTTCAATCTTGGACTGCTACTCGTAAACAAAGTTCTCTTGTAGGACACCATAATAAAACCGTAGCTAACACATTTGAATGTCCTCCTCTTCAATCGTTTATTCAACAGTCACACGTTCTCTAAACGTTTAATCCTTGATACAGTTTTAAATACAACGTGCAAGAGGCGGACATCCAACGGTTTATCAACGTATATACTACTGCAGTTGTGAACCTCTAACAAGATGTTAGTGTGAACTTTTAACTCCCTCCGTATTCGAACGTAGGACCACGCGCAAGGAAAGCGGACATGCTAAGAATCCGACCAACCGGAAGCCTCTAGTTGCTGTTGGGTCTCTAATATTAAATAATCCTAGTGTTAATATTGCCTTTCTCTGAGGTTATAAATGTTGCACGCAGACCCTTTTTATTTTCTTCTCAAGGAGATTTTTTTCTCACATTTCTTTTATCGTCTAGTGTTGAAACATGTTTGAGCACTAAAGCTTAAGAGATTAAGACCTCTATAAATCTTGTATCTTTCGGTATTGTTTCCTCTTTTCTTCTTTGAGGTTTTATACGTTTTCTCTTTACTAACACACTCTCTTTGTTTTTGGGCTTTCCTAAATTTTGTTTTTGTCTTCTTTACTATCATCTTGAGTGTGTGTGTGTGAGATTGCCTTTGAAGTTAAAATTAGCAGACTTGTAATCACCACCGCGGTCTTCAAGACTAGTTTTATTTTTCTTTCCTCGTTCTCGGTTCCGATTATCTCTGGTCTTCCCATTACGTTATCTTGGACTGCGCGCTTTTTGTGTGTGGGATTGAAACATTATCTCTAGAACTCTACCCAACCATTCACACACACATACACATTCAACCCAGATAGAAAGACATCCACTTGATGGGACTGTTTCTTTCATTGTGAAAGCACTTCCCTCGGCTGTCTTCTTTATCCCTTTTGTTTTTTCTTTCTTTCGTTTTTCGCAATCAAGACAAAGAGGGAGTGGAAGACATCGTCTTAAGATTACTGAAGTGTTAAGGATCTCTACTGCCTACACACCAGAAGTGTTCGGAAGTTCGAAGTCAATTCCGGAATTCTGAATTCGTTACATTACGGAGGTTTTTTTTTATTTTTGGAATTCAAATTTTAGTGGAGCTGTGGATTACCTATATTCCGTAATTTCGACATCCTGAAACGTTGACTATTCCGGAATTTTCCTACATTCCCAAATTTTGACTCTTTGGAATTGCAAAAGATTAGCATTTCAATTATGAAATTAAAATTACAGTTGCAGAATCGGAACACCTTTATCCTGATACAAGATTTTTGACCTGAATGTCCTTGCGCTAGGTATTGCCATCGTTTCCCGTAATTGGAAACAGGGATTCTGCCAGGCCTTCTCAATGAGGGGGTGTCACACATACCCAAATTCTCATGCACACACTCCAACTTTAAAATACTTAGATTAAAAATCGATATTAAAAAATCCTGCAAAACTATACTTATACCACTCCCAATACTGGCTTTACATCCCTCCAAATTGAAAATCCTGGCAGAATGCCTGAATTTGGAAATGACGACTCAAGACGGGACCTACAGCTTAAAATGGATCCCCAACTACAACGTTTAATATATTGGACCCCCCCCCCCTATCCCATCTATCGGAAACTATGGAAGAACTTTAAAAAAATGTGCTCTACAACTTGTACACTTTAATCCAATTAAGCAGCATATCAAGGTCCCATGTGTAAAGTTCCGATTTTGTAAATTTTAGAAATTCCGGAAGGTTCAGAAAAATGAACACAAATTCGTTGTCACTCATTTTCCTGACGAATGAATATCTTTTACTCAATTCCTATGCTACCAAAGCTTGTTATTCGTAGAAAACCTATGGGAGAAGCGTGTGGTAAATTTACCAAAAAAAAATTTCAAATAGTACTTGTAACAGGACAAAAAGTATACAAGGACATATTTCAAGTTGAGTCATTGCCCGGTGCAGCAGGTTCGTGACCAGAAGGTACAACTGGATACATGTGTCTAAGGCAGGACACTAATGTTTTGTATTTTTATTCCGTTGTCCTGCGATGTATCCACCTCAGATGTCTTCCAATGCCAGCCCTTGGAAATCTGTTATTTTTCTGTAAGCTACCGGTACTGTTAGATTCCTGTTCTAGTCTTACACATTGTACTGCAACTTCAAAACATTGTCGTTTGAAGTGGTTCGTTTTTCTTTACAGTGATCACAAATGTTACCATACGCTGGCTAAAGGGATTTCTTGTGACGACTTCCACAAAATTTACAGTGATATATTTTGTTTCCAAATTGTCTCTACACGTTGCTTCGCCTATCCTATCCTACGGCTTTGATTTACATTGATATATCTGTTGCTCTTTCAAATATTAGATTATCTTCTTGTATTAATCTGTTTCGCAAGAAAAAAAGTAAGATGACAAACATTCTCCAATGGCCCAAATTTACAATGATATGAAAGTTGATGTTTCAAAGCTGCAACGTATTCTTCAACAGGCTGCCCTGCCCTACTTGCTGACACAGTTTGTGAAATATGTAACTTTCTGTGGATAAAATGGATTTGTTGGGGGTATGATTTTAGTAACTTTCCCAATTCCTTTGGACTGATGATATACTCTTTTCAGACGCGAATAGACCTTTGAATCGACTGATGTTAACCATCTTTCTGATTTGGTTAAATTCGTCTATATTACAATGAAGTAGATAAGCTTTCAGTCTATGCTCTCACTTGTCAGTCGAGTCAATATCATATAAAGCTCATTTGTAGTGGAGCTGTGAGCAGAGCGACGAGCAAAGCGTTGATAAGACTGTCGATCAAAGAAAGAAAATAATTTGTTTCACATAACGGTTAGCCCAAGCAACAGGGAGCTGAAAATGGACATACTTGGAAAAAATACAGGAGTTTTGAAACTTGCCAGCTTGACACAATTTTGTGTACTGAGTAATGTACCGAATTTGTGCATTGCCGATCGCTCCGCCATAAAAAAAAAGGGGCGCCCGAAATATGCTTTTTGGCAATAACTTGCTTGAAATGCATTTTAGAGAAATTAGTCTAAAATGTCTTCACAACATTACAAGAAAGGTTATTCCCATTTTCCTTCTACGATGTACCGTTTATGCGCTAGAACTACTTGTGTTTCTGCAGTTTTTATCTACACTGTTTTGTAATAGCAGTCCAAACAAGAGCGAACTGAAAATGGACATACCTGAAAAAAAAAATACAGTGTTTTGAAACTTAGCACTTTGACACAGTTTCGTGTACTGAGTAATATACTGAAGTTGCTACCTTGTTCTGTTGTCGCTGACCCCGCCATATTGAAAAAATGGCACCCGAAAAACGATTGTTGACCATATATTCTTTTCAGTATTTCCGAGGGAAAATAATCCCTAATAGTTTGAAGTTGTAAACTCGAGCGGTTAGAGCGCATATTTCGTCTCAGCCTGCTTTCGCAAATAAACGTTGTCTAGAAAAGACGAAAAATTTTGACATGGAGATATAGAGAAGGTAACAAATAGCTAAAGGATATTTAATCAAGACAAGGAATGGTACAAAAGATGGCATTACTTACATACATACTTCTCAAGAGATGTGTAGGTACGTGTCTTAGAAAGGACGTCCAGTAGACGACCCCTCCATTTTTCGCAAACATTCCTGCAATCATCGAGGGACATTGTGTATAATTCGACGTAAGATGTGCACAGGAATCAAGGCAAGTTTTTCACGGATCCCTTCTTTGTGTTTTGAGGTTGTAACAGGTCTACAATGGGTCACCTTACAGGTCTACAATATGAAGCCACAAAAATAGTCAGGTCAGAGGATCTTGCGGATATGGCGTGTCACCATATCATAAAATTACTCGATGGGCAAACAATTTTCGCGTAGCTACCATTGAGTTCCATACCGTGTAGTACTTTGCCCCGTTTCGTTAAAACCAGGCATTGGTACGGATGTGGGGAAAGCGTTTCGGTTCCTGCACATTGCATATGCCCTGTGTAGCAACATAGCGATTAGGCCTTACGGTCACTGCGAGCCCATCACCATCTATAGACCCATGACCCCACCCGATGACACAGCACGTTTCAAGCTTACTCTGTGTAACGGAACCTCTTATACCTACCGAGGTTTCTACTCGGCCCAATAATGAAAATTGTGTTTATTTACGAAGTGGAAGTGGACTTCGTCCGGTATCGGCAGCTTGTTCATGAAATCTTCATCCTTGTTCACCTTAGTTATCGGTTGCTCACAAAATTGTTTACGTTGCAGGGGATCATTGGGTTTCAGGTACTGGTCTACGTGCAACTTGTAGGGATGGAACTTGTATCAATATTCGGTGCACGCCTGACTGGTGCAGCCGTAGAGATGCCGACTGGAGCCAAATGGAACACTTTGGATTGCTTATGGCAGCAGCTACAACAGCCTTGATATTCTTTTGGGTCGAGCACTGCGCGGTCGTTCTAGTGATGTCTTCTTCAGAGTCGAACGAAGTTCCTCAAAATTACGTACCTAGGTGACTTTTGCATGGGCGGATGGAACTTGTCGATGCTGTGCTGGATTAAAATGCCATGGAAATTCGCGATGATCGGCCGCCACACTGTCATTGTTCTTTTGCATTTTACCATTAAAGCACAACACTCCACTCCTTCACGATAACTAAATTGCAAGCACCATGACGGAACCAGCGGCAGCGCACCAAGATCACAAATTCAGTATGTCACTCAAGACATGAAACTATATATCTGGCGCCATTTGTAAAATATGGAGGAGCACCAAGGTTGCGATTTCGGTATATTACTCAGTACATGAAACAGTGACAAACTGCCAATTTTCAATACTCCTGTATTGTTTCCAGATATGTCCACTTTCAGCTCCCTGTTGCTTGACTTTTCCAGTTACAGAACAGTGTAGGGAGAAATTGCAGAACTACAAGCAGCTCCAGCGCCTAAAGGGTGAATAGTAGAGCAAAACTGGAAATAGTCTTCCTTATACAAAATGTTGTGTAAATTAATTTTTGTAGTAACACATTTTACTCTCGAATGCTTTTCAAGGAAGATACTTACAAAAAACTGTTTTGGCGCCATATTTTTCAATATGGCGGAGCATGCGGCGGCGCACCAAGGTCGTAAATTTGGTGTATTCCTCAGTACACAAAACTGTGTCAAACTGCCAAGTTTCAAAACTCCAGTCTTTATTTCAGGTAAAAGTACATATTGCTGGGGCTTGACTATAGCGTTTGGACAAGTTCGTCAAGTCTTGGCTGGGTTCGTTCAATTTCTTATAGTTTACACATGAGTTTTAAATTAACCTTCAATATTGTAACTTATAACATTTGATGTTAAGTATATTTCAGATACAAATAATTATACATATGAACATATTTATGATATTAAATAATTTGATAGTAAGCGTTAAATTATGTAAATATATATAAGCATAAATATATAGTTTAAGAATCAAGATTTGTATCTCCATATTTTTACTGTGCATTGTATTATTGTGATAATTATTTCTTCATTAAGTACTTATCGATATTTTTTTCTGAATACTATTTCTCTGTAAATTATATATATTATTGCATAAATTTTAATTATACCATAAATTTTTTTATAATCACTTACTTGTTTTTACTACAAAGTTTCAGCAATAAACTGAGCAGTCGTCCTTAACACCACACGATAGTCTCAGAAATGTTTCACATAGGAAAAACCCTGCAACATTGTTAACATTACATCAACATTTAAACTTTATATGTGCAATGTTTCTGCATTTGTCACAGTTACATTCTGATATTAAGGTGACATTGTAATGATATTACGCTGACAACGTTAATTATGTTCGACAAAATCAACCACTACTAATCAAAAGTACATTTATTAGTATATCAATAGTTTAACTTAACCCATTGTCTTCATTATGGTAGAGCTGTATCTCTAGTAGGGTATAGAGATCTTTTCCTATTCACTTTGCGTGTCAGGAGCATGCACTGCAGAAAAAGTATAATAAAAGAATCCATCATGACCAGAATTCGAACCACGGACCTTTCGCAAGGTAAGCTAATGCTGTTCTAATTATGTCACGACGTCCCTGCGAAAGAATGGTCACAATAGTTATTCTACCATTCTCAGCATGTAAGACCTCACTCATTAATTACCATTCGTATTGGATGGCAGGTTCTTGAAGAATAATTTTTAGGGGTTTTGCTGGATTAATATATAAAGTTTGATTATGATTTGAATTTCTGACATCTAAATGTTTGCGCGTAAGCTACGATTATTTTTAAAATCTGGAGGTCTTCGTGATTCTGATTCGTACCATAGGCGCAAGAGTAGATGGGAACGTTGCAAAGGCAATGTCCTTGAAAACTATTTGAAACCTGGAAGAATGTTGTCAACCTTAAATTTACGTGTCCTGAAACCCGATTTCCTGAAACCAAAATGGGACATTGTAATATTTCTGAAACATATTTTCAATTTCATGTGCTGTTAGGGGTTAGCTCATTTGGTAGAACATTAGCTTCGAGATGACCTGCGTTCGATTCGAGCGATCGATCATCGTGACTGAGGTTTTACCAAGGGTTTTCCTCAGTCACACTAGGCAATTGTCGGGATGGTACATTTAACTTAGACCTGGCCGACTCCTTTTCGCATTCATTCCTGTGCCCTATCCTGATATAAGCCATAATTGCCTAAACGCCATTTACCTATAATGTACATGTTAATAAGAATGGTTATAATTGTGACAGCAGAAGATATGCACCAAACTACAAAATAAAAGTATTGCAGTGAACATATATACTAAAAAAAAAAAATAATTTCGAAAATATAGGTTGCCAAAGATAAGCGAGAAGCAGGAGGAGGTTGTCACGCTAAAACGCATGTAGGTACACCCTAAAACCTGTACCTCTGAATTGGGAGTACAAAATTGAAATTTTGCACTCCCAATTTTTGAGAGGCAGTGGTGATCCCAGGGTTGGGTTTAGAGTAGAGGTTTTTTGCTTCCCAGTTCTTGGGAGGGAACAGATTAATAGAAACAAAAACGAAGGTGAAATATGAATTCCTGGATTCGACACTGCCTCTGAAAAACTCCCAATTGTTTAGAATCAGTGACGGACCCAGAGATTCATATTTTATCATCGTTTTTGTCTCTATTAATCTGTTCCTTCCCAAGAACTGGAATGCCTCTGTAAACCCAACCCTGAGATCGCCACTGGCTCTCAAAAATTGAGAATACAAAATTCCAATTTTGTACTCCCAATTCAGAGATACAGTTTTTAGGGTGCCATCTGTTACGATTCTGCTCAAATAGTTTTGAAGCATAAAGAAAGGGTTTTCTGCCAGTTCCCCTTCGTAGTCAGAGAGCGGTCGGGTCGTTGGTCGGGGTTCGATTGTAAATAATAACTCATTTTGCTTCTTTTTGCATTTTCAACATATCACGGAAATAGATTAGGTAAAGTCAGGTTAGATTTTCTCTTTTACACATTTCGAAGCTTTCACACAAGTCACGGAATAATGTTAGGTAAAGTCATGTTAGATTATATTTTCATTACACGGGATGAAAATATATGCATTACGTTTAACACTAAAAATTTCTACTCCCCGTGCTGACGTCACTTCCGTGGTTCTTTACGGTGGCGACAGGCTTATCGAAAAACAACAATACCATAAAGACAGCTAGGGACAGGAAGATAGTATCAAGTGTGCAATAAAAAACACCGTACCTGACCTTACCACACCAGGATTCAATCCCGGGTTCTCCGTATTTGCTTTTCCACATGCTACTAATATTCCAAATTGGCAATTGGAAATCAGCCGCTTATCAGTCTTATTTACGGTTAAGGAATAATATTTACTGTTTAAGAAGTAATGCGCCTGCGCGAGAATGCCCCATAGCAATGCTATCTTCCAGTCCCTAGTCGCAAGAAGCTACCTACATATCTAAAATGCTAACCAAAGTGAAGTAACATTTTTGAAAAGAAAGATCCGAAATAAAATATCGACATGACGGTTAGTACCAATTTTGGGTATTCCTCGTGTAAAGGTTCTTTAAAATTTTACACTCTAGAAAGCTCGGGTGTTTTCGATTAATCAATCAGCTCCCTAACTTAACTGTTTTCCGCAGACATCACTGCTCTACAATAATAATGCAAAATATTCTACGCTTTGCTTGCCGCTCTGTTCGCTGCTCCACTATAAAAGCAACCTTGATGAATCTCATAAAACCAGTATAGCACACTTTACGGTTACAGTAGATATTCCAGCAATACTAAAATAAATATTATGAACAAGTGGAATACATCTTTCCATTGAATATTGTATAATATGTTAAACTTATTATTCTCATATTGAACAGAGTGGCTCAAAGGTTAGTGGGAAGCTTGAGTTCGCTCAAGCAAGACGTGCCTTCGAGTGCTACGTGTTAGTGGAGTGTGTGATAGTTTTGTAGTTTAAATGAACAGGTTATAGAGTTGGCAGTTACAGTATGAACTCAGTACAACGAAGGAATACTTTTACTGTTAATTTACGAGGACATTCAGAAGATTAATTGGCATTTCACGAGGCAATCGCGGATCAATTAAAATTACAGGAAAGTCAAGTGGAGTCTATAGAATTTGATAGTTATAATAAAGTAACGTACGTCCGTTGTTCATCTTTGGCAATAGCAGAAACTGCTATTCAAACGTGTCAAGCAAGGTAAATTAATTGTCGACGACGGGGAACACCTCAAGAATTATCAGTGCAGCTGGAGACAAACGAAACTTATCAAATAGTAGCATTCATCATCCCTCTTGAAATCACAGACGAACAGGTTAAAACTATTTTTCAACCGTATGGTATAGTGACAAGTGTGTCCAAGATTTATAATACCCAATATGATAGATTCAAAGTCTATAATGATAAAAGGGTCGTCACATTTAGTCAAGTGTTCAAAAGGTTCCGAATTTTTTCTCAACACCTTGGGCCTAAATTTACAGATCTTCGCTCATTTTCAGCAAAACATTTGTAGCAAATGTAATGAGCTCAATGATGACAACCATCAGTGTGCAAACGTAACAAATAGACAACAAAAAGTGCTCCCATACAAGCTCAATTCTGCCCCTAATCCAATTGATTTATCGTCATACACAACTTTCCCTAACCTAACTTCTCTGCGTCAACGAAGCGAAACAGGGACAGTGGTTAGGTCTAACGAATAAGCAAGATTACAAGTCAGCACAGCTAGTGAGGAATTAACCCTCGGAATAGTTACGAATGTAAAAGAAGAAAAAAGAAGTCGTAGATAAGCATTCATCTGTAGTTAGTTCACAGAAAGATACAAGTCAGAGTGGTCAAGGTAAAAGTGTTCAGGAATGATCAAATTTCGCTCAAGAAGACGCGAATGTGAGTGTTTCATTTAAGATACCAAAAGGCAGTGGAGTGTCTAGTGATTCTTTTTCGGACGAGTATTCAAGTGAGGCAAGCCAACCGGGGCAAACCCGTGCAGAAGTTTCTCTTTCTCAACATAGCTTCAAATCCAAAAGTTCGAAAAGAAAACATCGAAAAGCGCAATCAAAACTCAGAAAAGATTTGCCCCTCCTCTACTCTAGTGGTGGATCATCAAAAGTGTACTACCCGTTCAGAATCTCTACAAATCTTGAAAGAAAAATGGTTGGCAGCCCAATCTCACAGTGAGGAAGTGGCCCAGGTACTCCATAATTAAATTTCACCGGTTTTAGTGCAATAACATCCGTGCCCTGGATAAAGTGGTAAGTGTTCTTTTTGACTTATATAGATTACTGAGAGATAGTAAGAAACTTGAAGCATCATGTATGAGTTTAGAAGGAAGTCGGACTTTGTTATATTGATGATTCTTAAGGTACTTACCTTTAATTCAGCAAATTCGCAAAATGCTCACAAAATACAAGTTTTACAGCAGTTTTTGAATCATCATGATGTTCAGTGACCTGCTTTCAGGAGACCGAGATCGAAGATAGAAAGCTTACAGCTAACCAATTATAACGTGCATTCTACACACCTTTTTAAGCCTAGGGAATGTGTAGCGATTGCAGTGCGCGGAGATTTGAGTTTTACAGACGTTTATATTCATCCATCCGGAAAATTGATCTCCTGAAGTATAAAGAAGTATGCGATAATATGTGCTCATCTACCTTCAGGCATTTAACATAGACAGGCTCGAGAATCCCTTTTTCGTGATAAAATCACATTGGAACTGCAAAGAGTTCGACCATTACCTACCATATTATGTTTAGACGCAAATACTATGCGTCGAGCCGAAGACTCAAGCCACCAGGGAAATATTAGCCCAGTCATCCCATTATCGTCTGTCGGGCCTGAGCCAAAGTTGTTGAAAGGTTTTACAAAGTAAATGCAAATTCATATTGTGGAAAGTTTCTTATATCAGTCCAACTTTCCAATGTGATACCAATTTAATAGCTTCACTGAAGATAGATGCTTAGTAACATGCAAAACTAATGTTGTTTTATCCCATAGTTCAATTGTAGACATGTCCAGCATTATAAGTATTTTCCGCAATCCATTATTATCTTCAGAAAGTAATCATAGATAATTATTTCATATTTTTCCTTTGTCCATTTAAAAAAACAACAACAATAGTTTATTTTCCGACAATAGCATACAGAGCATACTTACTTACTTACTTACTCTATAGCTTACGGAGCTCGCAAATTCATCGCCGCAGTAACAAACGTTTTCGATTTGTTATGATTCTATCCTGGGCAAGAACAAGCCAGTTTTCATCACAAACACGTAGTTCTCGAAGATCCTTTTTAATATTTCCTCCCGTCATCTCGGTTTTCCCAACGGCTTCTTTCAGTCTTTCCCTCCGGTTTCCAATCAAGATGGAATATAATCTTTGATTTTCCCCATCAGTACTACATGGCCTGATCATCTTAGTCGTCGCGATTTCATTATTCTTACAACATCGGGTGAGTCGTAATGTCTGTGAAGTTCGTTATGCAGTCTCCTCCATTCCCAGTGATCTTATCCGTTTCGGCCCGAATATCTTTCTCAAAACCTTATTTTCAGACACTCGTAATTGATGTTCATCTACTAGGGTCGTACTCCAACTTTCACAACTATAAAGTGTTACCGGCTGAATAACCGTTCTGTATATTTTCAATTTCGACTTTCTTGATATTAATCGCAAGATTAGGAGTTTTTGGACTGAGTAGAAACATGCGTTGACCGATATTATGCGACTTTTTACTTCGTCCGTGATCTCGTTTTATCTTGTTGCTTATGTTGCCAAGTATTCAAATTTGTTTGTTTTCTCTTTGTTCTCATTGGTAGTTGTCATATATCTTCCTTCATTCTCAGTGTTTCGGCTTGTTGTTATGTATTTTGTTTTCTCGTATGTATATATGTAGACCTATCTCATCACAAGCTTCTACTAAGACTTCGGTGTTACTTTGTATTGCATCTATATCGTACCCTATTAAATCTACATAATTCGCGTACACGAACAGTTGATTCAAGCCATTCAATGTTAGTGCCTTTTTTGTCCTATAAAAATTTTCTGAATCGGACATTCTAACGCAAAGTTAAACAGTAATTTTGACAAGGAATTACTTTGTTTCAATCCATTAAGAATCTCGAAAGTATCTTACATATTATTAACTATCCCTACTCTGCTTGTGGGGTCGCTGACACACAGTCTTACTAGTTAAACCATTTTTTTTAAATTCCAACTCTAATTCCGTATCGTATAATTTTTCCCTTTTAATAGAATCATATGCTTTCTTAAAATCAATGAATAGCTTGTGAATAGTCCTATCTTATTCCCATTTCTTCTCTAAGATTTGTCTCAAGGCTAAATTCTGGTCCAATGTGGATTTATTTCTTCTAAATCATAGATTAAGACAATAACAACGTTTATCGTTTATTTAAACCATGATTATTCACATACCTATCACCGGAACCACATGATTGCAAGGCAGCAAGAGCAACCAGTCGTCCAAGGAACTCGAATTAAACACATAATTAAAAAGGTACAAATGAAATTAATATTTAGAGAAAGAGAGAATTTCCTCAGTCATCAGATTCCATTGTAGGAATTAAAATCTAAAGACAATTTTTTTCTGTTTAAAAGACCACTTAGATTTTCTGAGTTTTAAATTGAGCGCTAATCAGGCCCAGTAAACTTAAAATCTTTGAGTTAGTGC